>JACXGJ010000487.1:0-38089 GCA_016801105.1 Esox niger
ATATATATACACACACACATATATACACATATATATAATGCACATTCTGCCAACATACACTTTATATATATATAGACATTCCGGGGGAGTTGGAATTTTTAGAGGTTGCGGGAGTTTTCCACAATCTACATAGATTACCTCTTGCAAGTCAGAGTAGTGTCATTTTATCGTTTACTAAGGTGTTTTTTGCACCAATGGTCAGTATTTATGAAGTTGAAAGAGATGCTGCCATCTGGCGCAACACACCAAAATTAAAATTTAACAAAGCTAGCTAGTGTTGTGAGTAGCTACTAGCAAACATTGTTATGAGTTGTGACAAAGCCTGATATTGTGCCTTGGTGCCGCGATGACTGCAGATGACTGTGTTGGCTGCTGTGCACAATTGATCAAAAATAGCATTTTAGAGAAACATTTGGATCTACAGGTAGATACCCCAAAACACTGGTGCTTTATTTAACAGCAGGTTGCCCACATATTGCTAGGCTCAATGAAACAAGCAATACGTTTGTCAGCATACACAGAGTTAGCTATCATGTGTACCTTAGTCGGTCCAGTCAATGAAACAAAATTGCTTAAACTTGAATGAAATTCCCATTCATGCATGTACTATAAATGAAAAATGCAGCACTGGCAAACCTTTAGTGTTGATTCCAGTTGGCCATTTTCTTCGAAAGTAAACAAAATAAAAGCAAAACAGCCTTGTTGTTTTGTAGGTTAGCAAGTTCTCCTAGCAAGCATTGCCTGGCTAGCAAACATTTCTGGCTAGCTGCTTCTGGCTTATGTTAGTTGGCTTGGCAATATTACTACACAGTTTGGTGGTAACTTTTGAAGTTAGTTACACTTAAAAAGGCATACACAATAAATATTAAATTTGTCTGCCATTTCTTGCCCTTTTGCATCATTATATTTGCTGCTCACTACAATACCGTTTATTGACTTGATAATACAATGTACTGATTGCTATGAATTTACAATGAATTTACTTAACTAGACAGAAATGAAAGCATGCCCCAAAAAACAGGCACCTTACCAGGGTCTATAACTCCTAACAACTTAACAAATTTCAAGGAACAAAGGAACACTGTTCATTTTTTTGCCCAGCTACACCAATCTCATCCCTGCTACCTCGTTAAAATAATAGAGTTGCTATGGTGACAGTTGCAAATTAATTGGCAGATTGGCGCTGACTAACAGGCATTCTCCCGGACTACTCTCACTGGGGTCCTAACGGCAGCTGTAAGCTTGCTGTGGGAGACCGTGTCACACATACAGAAACATACACACCTCTGTAAATCACAGCCATGACAGAAAGAGAGCAAAGGAGACACACACACCTCTACCACTGCAAATCAGGACCAGCAACACACAGTTGACATGTATTGACTGTCTAATCTTTACAGAGGACTGAGTGAGAGTTCTCTCTCTCTCCTTCAACATCATCTCTAGTAGTGAGAAACAACACTCCAACATCCACTCAGAAGGCATGGGGCGCATCCCCAATGCCACCCTGTTCCCTATAGACACCTATGGGCTCTGATCAAATGGGAAGTGCACTACAATTGGAAAGGGTGCCATTTGATTCGCTGGCCGAGTCTTGCCTGGTCTCCTCTATCCCAGTGTAAAATAAATTAGAAGCTAGAGGAGGGAGTCAGTCGATGAAGTCACTAAGGATCTGGCCTTCAGCTGTCCTTGGAGGACAGGATGAGAGAGTAGTGTGTGTGTGCGTGTGCGTGTGTGTGTGTGTGTGTGTGTGTGTGTGTGTGTGTGTGTGTGTGTGTGCGAGAGAGAGTTCTGTCTCCCCTCCTGTGACGGGGGGCTTGCCCTGCCTCTTGTACTGTAGAAACGGGGGCTCTAAATTGCTTCCGTCACCAGGGCCTGAGTAATGAGTGTGATTCTAATCGCAGTTCCTGGGGCCGCCGGCATTAGTCTTAATCTGAGCCAGGCTCTCCACCACTACTGACATGTAATGCAGAGCAGGTAAGGACCTAATGAGAATGCATTTCGCACACGCACGTACACACCCTATAAAACACACTATACACCACTCACTATAGCTATATCTACCCTACACACTATATAACACACTTTATACCACTCACTATAGCTATATGCACCCTACACAAAAAACACCACACCATTCACTCTAACTGTATCTAGTTAGGGCTTGAACCACACAGTTTTCATGTATCTCATGTTGAGTAAACCACTTTTTGTAATAACAGGTCCTAAATACAACAGCTATCAGCCAATCGGCATTCAGGGCTTGAACCACAGTTTGCATATAAATGCATGCAGAACAATTCTCAAATAGTTTTGAATTCAAACAAGAGGATATGACGTGCTGCAATGGTTTGTTATTTTTCGGAATAAACCTGACATTGTGTTACAGGAATATTTAACTACCTTGACTTTTCAAAATGAACAAAGTATTTTATCTTTTCTGTTGTTCTCCCTAGGAACTCCTATTTGAGGCAATGTGTACTGATGACTGCATAAAAATCCAGAGAACATTCTAGTGACATAGTATTTAATTGTAGTTTTATGGAAACGTGTGTGTGTGTGTGTGTGTGTATCTTTATATGGCAGTTGACATTACTTTGATGCCAAATCTTTCTAATTAAAAATCATAAAAAAATGTATTCCTTGAATCAGATCTGCTCCTGGCAGCCTTGCCCTGACCGCCTGGCCTGGTAGCCTGGCCCCGGGAGCCTGGACCTGACAGCCTGGTGCTAAGACTAGAGTCATCTGGCATTGGGTCTGAAGTAGCCTAAATTGCTGTGGGGCTGTGAGTGGCTGCATAGGCAAGCAGGTCATTCCTCTCTGTCTCTCTGTGTTTGCCAGTGTTAAACTCCCCCTGTGCCCTCATCCATCCTCTCATCCACTCCCTGCCTCTGTCCATCCATCAATCCCTGCACTTTGTCAGAGCCTCACTCTATCCCCCCGACCAGGCGGCCATGGCAAGTGGTGAGAAGTGGAGAAGACAGGCAGCCCCCACGCCCCCCACCTCAAGTCTTCATCAATGGGGAGCTTTTCAACTCCGATCTGCATCGTGCCTGATCTGCAGACTGAGGCCCTGATGCTCGTCGCCGGCTATTGCACAGGCAAGCAGAAACACTAATGTTGTTGTCCTCTCAGCCCACCTAGAGCGCTCACCTTACCTCTGCCCAGACAGACTGACAGAAAGACAAACAGCAGGCAGGCACACAGACAAACAGGCAGACAGGCCGACTGTCGGGTGGGCAGGCAGGCCTGACACACAAAAAAGACAGTAGTAGAGGGAGAAGTGTCTGGGTAAGAATGGAATGGAAGATAGTGAAAGCAAAGGGGGGAAAAGGGCGAGGCATGACAGGAAAGAAGAAAAAGAGAGATAACAGTGTAAAAGACATAATAGAAGAGAGTGTGAAAGAGAAAGAAATGGAGAGAGAGAGCAAAAGACAAAGATGTTTATTGTGCTTTTCTGAAACAATTGGTACCCTGGTCAGGCGCCAGCTCAATTTGTCTTTTCTCCTCGACACATCAATACAACTCACAGGGAGAAAATGTCTCCCTAATGAAGGTCTGATCAGCCTCACGTCAGCCTTGGTTTAAAGAGAGAGGGCAGAGGACTGTGGCCCTGTGTGTCTCAGATGATACAGCAGGGTGCTAGAAACGCCTGGATCAGGGCTTCGATTACTGGTGGGTCCACGCGTAGGACAATGTACACGTACAATACTGTAAAGTTGTTTAGGAACATTGGCTGATAGGCTTTATTACATTTCAGAACTTTAGCACATACATTTATAGTGAAGGCAAACAATTTCAGAATTTTTCATACTGGCCTCCAGAAGTAGTCAACCAAATGTCCCTGGCATTGCAAGACATTCCAACTGAGCTAAATAGGACAAGCAGAAAGACCTGACCACAGGTAACAAAAACAAGGCAAACTGAAAGATGTTCAAGCAATACCTTAAAAATCTTCTATGGAAGCCAGAGGTACTAGTTCATAGTAAAGATACACCCAGTCAGAGGCAGGTGCTGCGTTGTGGGTTTGAACTAGGCCTACATCAAACAAAATCAACCAGGATGTGAATGGAGCGGTTGGGACAGACATGGACCTGGGCTATGTGGGGCACCACCAAACAGCGAAAAGGGATTGAAGTCATGGGAAAAGCACTAAACCACAGCACTGTTAATAATGCTATAAGCTGACATTTGAAATAATACAAAGAATGAATAATAGATCCACTACACAGGACAGGCATTATGGAAGGGTTTATTCCAAATTTCTTTTGCTGGAGGTTTTCTTACCCAAGGAGGTTTGCTTGTCTTATAAGTGCATCCCGCCAAGTCGCATCACAAGTACCCAAACAAAGCTCTCTCTATATTTCTCTCTTTCACATTCTCAGAACTGTTTCCAATCAGACATTTTTAAATAGACAGTAAAAAAAGTGTTATTAATTGTGCAACCACTGCAGAAGCAGCCTGTTATAGATGGCTGCTGTCACAGAAGGTCTCTGGACCCAAATTACTATTCTCAGTTCACTGGCTGTGTGTGAGGCCCCTGGCCCCATAACAAATGCTCACTATTAACCCTACTGTTAGTAATGATGGCCGAGGAGAAATGACCATTTATAAATAACCACCTTGAGATCACACACATCCACAAAAGAATACGCATGTTACCATAGACACATGTAAACGCGCACACACACGAAAATGCCTGATTAATCTTCAAGACAATAACATTGTGTATTATAAAACACTTGAGGAAGTAGATGAGAACATGTATTAGTAGTAAGGGTGGTGGAAGCAGTAGTAGTACTGGTAATTGCAGTAGCAGTACAGATAATTCTACTAGTAGCATTACCAGGAATGTAAAATAATTAGGCCGCAGCAGTGTCAGACTGTATGTCTGGATCACAGCCAAGCAGGGTGTCATAAGATTAATATTATTCACTGATTACGGTGAGCGAGGATGACATCAAACAGACTTGAGTGACAGACAGACCTTAGCTTAGTATATTATTAACACAAAACAAATGTGTAACACGGAAAATAAAATGTATTTTTCCAATTCCCTGTCTCTCGATCTCTCTCCCTCTCCAAAACCCAGCAAAATTGCCCACCCCCTCTTTCCTTGTGATGTGGACTAAGTATCTATCTTGATGTCTCTGTGGGTGCTCCTTCCCTCTGTGTGCAGATAAAGAACACTAATAAATGAGAGGCCTATTTACAAAGTCAGCTCCACTTTAGCCAATCTCCACTAGCATGGTCCAGTCAGTTAGGCAAGGAGAGTGGAAACGCATATCGACAGGGAGGAAGCGGGACAAGCTGTTTCCAGCAGCCAAGACAATCTATTAAGGGCGGTGTTTTTCAACGTCTTGATTTCAACCAGTTTATTTATCAGGTCTGAGGCTATGTCCTCGCAAGGGGGACATTTATGATCGAATGTGATTGGATTACATTGAGCCGCTAACCGTGGCTGATTGGTTTAGGTCCCAATATTACATTCCTGTCTAATGGCAAGAGGGTCGATATTGTATCTTCAATACGTGAGCCTAGGATGGAAGATGAGAGTATATTTCATCAGTCATGTCATGGTTCAGGGTTTGATTTAGACAGAAGCTAATATAAAGGGAATGGGAGGGGTGCTTTCAACATTGTGGGACGTTAGAGAGATTGAAGATAAATACATTGTAAATAACATCGTAATTGCCTGGATGTAGGCACACCCATGGGTGTGTTCCCAATAAACTCAAAAATAATTAACAATAAACCCAGAACAATGTCTTTACCAAAAAAAAGTAAAGTATCAGTTTGTTCAAGCATGAAGACCTCGCGGTTCGGAAAACGTGCGCCATGTGAAAACAAAAACAAGCCACATAAAAAAAGGGACAGAGAAGAAGGATGAGAAACCGTGAATAAATTCAAACTTCCTGTCCTGTGAAGAGCAAATATGAAAGACGGCGTCAGAGTAATGAAAGATTGTTTATGTATTCTGGCATGAAATGGGTCTGTGTTGTACGACGGGCGTTCAGGCGGCAGGCGCAGGGAGACGGATGGACAGGAGTGACAGGGCCGTATTCATCCTCCACGCCCCGGCAGCCGGACTGCTGCTGGCGCTCGACAGAGCAATAAATCACCCTCCCTCCAGTCTGTACCTACAGCTTATTACATCCAAGATGACAAATAAATAATACTCCCTGTCACGCCAGGCCCTTGCTCAAGGATTGAGGCAGAAACCTTTTGCTCATCACTCCTGATCTTAAGTGAAAACACTTGAACAAGGGAATTGAAGGCCATGCTTTACTGAGCATATGAAGGGAGAGGGGGAGAGTGAGAGAGCAGTGGGAGAGACTGGGGAGGGATGGAGAGGAAGGGGGAGGAAGAGGAAGAGGAAGGGGGAGGAAGAGGAAGGGGGAGGAAGATCCTGTGGGGGGGGCTTCGAGATGCTGCTGCCGCATCTCTCTGGTTGAAGAGGGAAGTGATCTAGTAAAGTGTGTGTGTGTGTGTGTGTGTGTGTGTGTGTTTATACTACAGAGAGAGAGACGGAGAGAGAGAGAGTGACAAAGAGAACAAAAAGAGAGAGTGCCGTTGTGCTCTGTAGAACAAGTGTGTCTCATTCAGCTGAATAGGACTCTGGGGGATAGGCCAAATCAAAAGCTTTCACAGCTAAACAGGACTGGCGAAGTGGGCGAAAATTGCATTCACCATTTAGGCTGTATGAGAGACAGACCTGCCATTACCATCTAAGAACATTGTTCTACTCATGCATATCAAGGTTTATCTAGTCAATATGATGTACAAGGAACTGATAAAAATCTGTAGAGATTTGGGCAGATGCATGTTATCATCAGTGCTCTAGCAATTCTGTTAATATACAAAACTAGACAAATTAATCAGGTTATCTAGAATCTCATTTTGGGAGATGCATAATGGGTATTAATAAATCACAAAAGAAAAACGACAGTTACTTTCAACAACCATCAACCTGCCAGTCAAAACAGTACGATGTAATCAGGTTAAATTGATATACTGAGACTGCTGCTAGTATATGCTGTGTAGCCTATTCTGTGATCTGTTTATTGCAAAAATAAGTAACTATATATGCACTGTTTTATCTGCACTAAATAATAATAAGAAAAGTTTTTATTGGCTTTCTACATTTAAGGTAAAGTTTGTCTAAGAGGCAGGTGACAAGGTGCCTTTGTCTGCAATACGCCACTCCAACACGGCCCTCTCATTCACTTTTTCTCCGGGCCCTTCTCTGGGTCTTAAACAGGGAGCCATTTACTTAGTGCTGTCCCTCCATAAAAATGAAAAGCCTCCCACAACAACAAATGAAACAGCAGCAAGGGAATATAACTCACAGACGTCACCTTGGCCAACACGCCCAGAGTATTTCACAGGCCTCTACTCCTCTGACGTGTGTGTGTGTGTGTGTGTGTGTGTGTGTGTGTGTGTGTGTGTGTGTGTGTGTGTGTGTGTGTGTGTGTGCGCTGGTGTATGTGTGACTGAGGGCTCCTCAAAGGAAGAAGGGGCCCCTGATTAAAGAGTGTGCAGACGTAAAGGTTACTAGATTGCAAATGGACCTCTCGATCTTCCCTGTAATGGAGAGTGAGAAAGAGAGAGAGAGGGATGAGGGAGAGAAAGAAACTGAGGAAGTGTGTGTGGTTATATGCAAGTGTGCATCTGTCTGTATGCATGTGAGGAGATAAATGATTCAGTAAAATGTGATTGCTATTTATTGGATTGATCAATATAAATACATTTTGCTTAATGATGGATTACTTTCTTAATTACTTCTAACAGATATAAAGCCATTTAAGAACATGTACCAAACACATCATTACATGTTATTTACAAACAGTTTAGCATAAATATCCTATAGATTGTACAGTAGGTGTCCCAGCCCATGATCGCACAAACAATGTGCAACACAACACCAACAAATAGAATCATTCATTATTCATGTGTGTTGCTAACTTTAAGGACTATCATATCACCGGCTTTGGGTTTGACAATTAGGTGCGTCCATTTTACTTTCTATATAGGGCTTGAGATGTTAAGATTCCTTTCTGAGGCACAGATGCACGACGAGCAAAACAACAAAAGTGCAATGGAATCCCCTCTATGCGCATCCCTCCTGAGGAGGATAGAGTCAGGATCTCCTCAAGCATGGTGGCCCAGTGGTCAAGCGCACTGGGCAAGTAAACAAAAGATTGCCGGTTGTAATCCGAGGTCAGCACTGTGAAAAATCTGTCATTCTGTCCCCGAGCAAGGCACTTAACCCGTATTGCTCCCAGGTTGCTGCTGAAAATAAAACGGTGTTATTTCTCATAATTACCAGGTAAAACAACGTTACTTCATTTTTGGAATGTGTCCGTCTTCCAGCGCTTGGCAGCAATGATGAGAGCATGTTAAACGGAGGTGTTAGTCTGTCCCAGTCCTGGCACCTGTGACTGCAGGAACCATCCATCACTGAATCACCAAGCCATGCTTAATTACAAGTTGTACATCACACTGAACTCAGCGTCGAGGGGGGAAGGAAACTCATTATTTCCATGACTAGATGCAGGGCTATACGTCTGGGACTCTAACCTCCTAATTAATATGCCTGTGCTGATATTGTTGTGGCGTTCAGCACCTTCATATACATTCACTCAACCAACCGTCATTCGACCAACCGGCGTAATGCACGTTCAACCGACCAATCACAAAGGCTGGGGTCCGGCTTGATGAGCTGTGTGACAGTGCGGTAATCTTTCAATCAGACATCAAAGTGCCTCACCAGATCACCAACATCTAGGTGTGTACACGGGTGCCTAAGTGTCTGTGTTACTTTATTACAACATGACTCTCATCTGGAGATCAGTCATATTACAGCGATATCCGTCACAGTGTTTGACCTATAAATATATAGCTATTAGCAACAAAGCTTCCACCAATAGCTATTGTGATTTAAAGACTGAAAGAAAAATGGAACCCGCTTCAAGCAGACTTGTTCTATTTAGATTTCTGCAAGTGCCACTGTAGGAAATATGCTAATGAGAGGCAGTTGATAAATGACTGGTAATATTTTCCAGACATTTTGCTTTCCCTCAGAAGTTCCCCTAACTGATGTAGCTTGAAGATAATAAGGCACATTCCGTCATTATATCCATTTTTGTTTCCCAGATATTTCTGCGTGCATTAGCCGTGATGAGCAACGGCAAACGAGCCAAGGGCAGAGCATGGTATCATTGATCAAACATAATCATTTAACCACGGCTAGTCATGTAGACACACAATGACACACACACACACACACACACACACACACACACACACACACAACCATACACACATAATTACATACACACACACACACACACACACAACTCTACACCCAGCCCCATAAAACCAACCCTAATGGTGAGAGATTACACAAAGTTAAAAGGCATTATTGTGTGCATACAAACTAGGCCCTGAATGAAGACATATCTAAATTTCCAAGAAATGCACAGAGGCATCACGTGTTGCCTTCATGAGCACAATAACTTAAGTAGAAACATATAGGCCATTCACTTCCTGATAACTAACCATAGAAAGGCTTTTATTTAGTAGCCTTGATTTTGGCTTGAATGGCAGCCTGTTCTCGATGGAGTGCTCTACTTATGATCAGGGCCTAAAAGTGGTCAAAATAAGGGCCCCAAAGAGGAAAGAGGGTGCTCTTTGGGAAAGCAAACAAGGACACAGAAGCCATATAGTTTATGTTATGCGTGAAATAAACTGCTTGCAGTCACAGCAGCTCACAATTCATATTCAAGAAAGCACAAGGGGGAATACAGTTATGGATTGTAATAAAATAGTTTCTTTAATATCCATTCCTTATCCACAGAGTATAACCGTCCTTATCGGTCTGGGCTGTACCAGAGGGAGTCCACTGACAGGATGTTCAGATCATTCTCACTGTGTTAACAGACGCTCTTGTATTTCAGACGTGTACCCTAAGCTACAAACCCTTAACTCCAAATCCCAACCACTGCCTATAGGAATAGCATTAAAAATAGTTGTGATTCTGCGGAGTTGGCTGGGGATGTAATGTGGTCAGGACTTCCAGATTGTAATAAACCAGACACCAGGAACTGCGTCTGACTTGCTACCCAGGCTGAGCACTCTGTTCTGGGGCAGTAAACTCTACGACCTGGGGGCAGGGAGTGGGTCAATATGCTGCTGTAGCACGCACACACACACACACACACACACTCAGGCACAGACAGATACACACACTTTGATCTGGGGAGATAGAGTTCACCAGTGTTGTTTAGTGTTGGTACAACACACAAACACACTCTGCTTTAGCTCAAAAATGACTTGTTTTTCAAAGATACCCGGATGTATTTATAAAGCTTTTCAGCACTTGTCAAACAGAATCAGTAAGAAGCAACGGCAAAAAGCCATAGAGTCACAGAGGCAAAACAAAACAAAAACTTTAAGAGAAGGATCCAAAAATGAAAGCAGTCAAAAGAAAAAAGCCAAACCTTGGACAGTGAACTAAATGTTCTCGTTCAGGGAACTGTAATGTAATTTCAGCTAGGAGAACATTAAGACACTAGCAGGACTGTATCCCCAATGATACCCTATTCTGCATTCAGTTTTTCACATGGTCAATAGTAAAGCACCATTTCAAGAAAGGGTGCCATTTGGGACTCATATATGGGCTCAATTGGTGAACTCAAAGTGATGCTTATCATGTCTACTGAAAATATGCTCTTAATGCATGAGCACAGCTGAGGAAAGGGCTTGAGGGAAGAATGTGGTGAGATTGAGTTCCTGGCACAGAACTCAACTGCAAATAGTGGCTTTATTCCAAATGGCACCCTATTCACTTTAGTTCACCACTTTCACGGAGGGGCCGTTGGTCCCCAGTCAAAAGTAGAGCACTATATAGGCAAAATGGTTCCATTTGGAATGACGCACATGTCTCTGAATGGTCTCTGAATGCATGTTTGTGCTGGGTAGTAAAGACGAGAATGTTAACTGATGGAAAAGTGTTTACTGTGTCTTTATTTGTTGGATGAAGATCTCAGGCTACCAAGGAAGATGGATTATTCTAAATAAAGAAACATTTAGTTTAGAGTGCAGTATGAATTTAAGATTTGTGCTATGGTGATTAAACCATATCCGCTATTGGAAAGAAGGCTTGTCTCTTTTCATGTAATTGTCAAAGCAAACCTAAAAGGTATTTTGAAGGATGAATGAATTAAATTGAACAGTTCAATGA
This sequence comes from Esox niger, assembly GCA_016801105.1. Classification (NCBI taxonomy): domain Eukaryota; kingdom Metazoa; phylum Chordata; class Actinopteri; order Esociformes; family Esocidae; genus Esox; species Esox niger. The sequence continues at coordinate 11,246 of JACXGJ010000487.1, forward strand.
TGTTACTTTCATACTGTATTTCATGTCAATGTGTCAATGAACACTACCCATATTCCTATAAAGCTAACATGTAGAACTAAAATCACCTTAACCCACCGCGACTAGTTAGATGTCTTGAATCAGCATACCATCTGTGTTCCAGATTTCCCAAAATACATTAACTTATGCAGGAACTTACCATACAAACAAAAAGATTGATGTTAGGACATGCCCAGAACATCAAGATGTGGTGTCATAGTCCCAGGAAATGAAAACACCTCCTATTGGCTGGGTAGTCTGACAGATCAAGCTACATTTGACATCATTGCCACTCATTTTATTACCGTTCATTTGAAAAGCTGTCGCTGATTTATTGTCAACTTTATAATTAGTTAACGTAGTCATTTGACACACTAGAGACAGAAACAGCCCTAAAAGAGAAACAGGATACAAGTGGATACTACGTTGTTGAGGAACTCTCCTTCCACGGTTTTATTAAAAGATGTATTACGGAAACAACTTGCACAAACGGGCAATTAACAAAGCCATTACAAAACAGAAATAACTTGTTAACAAACATTCTAGTGACACACTACATCTTCAATACAAGGCCCAAAGTATACACCATGCAGACAAGCTGCTTCTAGTGAGGCCTATTCAGCTAACATATGGACTAGAGTATACATGAGTCAAGCATGAGTCAAGCTGTGGCTATGAGGGTGATTTTTCTCTCGAATTAGATCTAGTGGAACACATGGGTTAGCTGAACTAATATTTGCAGGACCAGAAATCACACACGCTGTGTTGTACCAAATATGTCTATTTGCGGTAGAGACACTCTTGTCATTGGGACTGCCAGCCCTGGGGCCTCTTAAAGCATGATGTTTTTGTTGACACAGTAAACAGTTGTCTGAATTAAATGAAACACCAACACACTTTCTTACACTACAATTGGTTTCCCATAGATTTAACATGTTCAAGTCAACAGGTGATAGCCATTCTTTGAACCGGGAGGTACTGGCATTTTCATATTATTCCCAAAAAGTATTTGAATTATCTTCTCTCGATACAGTAAACTAGCTACGTCAGCTAATGAAATGGGTCCAGATATTGACACACTTTGATTCTTTTGAAACAAATTGCTTGATTTTGCATCTAGGTTAAGTGTTGTAAGTAGTGGTAACTACTGTATCTACTTTAGCAACAATTTGTCCTTAATGCTGGTTAACTTCCAAACTGCGCTAGCAGTTGCATGCTTGCGCAGTCTGTTGACAAACCTCAAACTATGTTTAGTGCGGAGTGAGCAGTCTTTAATGGGATACACCTAGGCACAGAAAAGAACAGGGCCACAAAAAAACTCTTCTGAACAACTCTACTTGAGTTCCATAGAGCTGCTGTTGTGTAACCATCCATTTACTCTGGCAGGCCGTAAATCAGTCAACAGTAAACGGTGTCCTTTATCAGATCATAAAATCTGCTTGTAGGCATTTAATTTTTTCCCCTATTGTTTTAACAAGGATCCAGGCAGCCTGGAGAAACTCTGTGGGTTTTTTATAGAGGTTACTCGAAACGTAACTGGCAGTGTGTAAACAGCTTTAGCCTAGCAGAAGCGAAGCACTTCATATGGATTTGTTTTTTGCCCGCGAGCGAACAACAAAATGAAAATGTGAGAGCATTCTCGTAAGAGCAGGTATTTAAACGTGTTTTGTTGATGGATGCATGCGGAGTGAATAATGGTATTTGTTTGCAGCAGCTAGGTCGGTATAACAAGGCCTTGGCGATGAGGAGCCAGAATTGATGCTGCACCTACAACTTGAACAAGTACTGGACTCCCAAAGAATTTGTCAGCTGAACTGGATGTAGTGCAGTGTGGCCCTTTCATTGAGAACGACGGCACCCAACACATTGTAAACAACCAGACAACAATATGTATACAACAAATCCTGCCTCAACACCAACAAAGATGATTCCGTCATGTTATTGAAGAATTTGTATAGGTTCTGAGTAAAGGAACATGCTTTGTCCTCGCAGGCAGCCTCTTCACATTTGACTGAGGCAGTCAGCACGGGGGGGGGGTGAGCCTCTTTACACTTTCCTACCCACTGTCTTACCCTCAGCCACTCCCTGACCCACCTGGCCTGCCAGAATAATGACCCTGGGAAACACCACTCTCTAGGCCGCCTTTTACAGTAGGCAGGGTCAGTAGTTCAACCGCTGGGGTTTTAATAGTTAAGACCAGGCTTGTGAACTTGTGACCTCCTGAACAGGGTGAGGTAGGAGGTCAGGGGGTAGAGATGGAGATTGGGAGGAGGGCAGTGGGATGTCATCCGTCTCTTCAGTGAAGAGTGACTGTTTGGATCTCCAGCTGCAGGCTGACTGCATCAGCAGCATGGCACCTGATAGCATGTCTTTATGGGAGGATACATCCCCGTCCCAACGCCTTTGTAGTCTCACAGCCACCCCCCTCGCCATAAATCATGTTAATCACTTGACTGATAGGATAATGTAAAACATTCAGTCACTCTTAAGGTGGGGCAGAGATGAGAGGAATGGAACGTTGGGAGGTTCCCGTGCCGGATTGCAGTTCTGTTTGCTGTGTTATCGCTTTGTGATCTATCCTGAGTCACTGTGTAATCTAGTGAGCCAATGTTGAAAGCACTTTTTGTTTTTGAAGATATGGACAAGCTGGGTGGGAGTTGAGATGGACAGTGTTTTACTGACTGACTGACATAGAGGGATCTGTTGTCTATCTGATTCCAGGCATTTCCGCGTGGGTGGTCTCTCTGGCCTGGGCTCAAGAAGGGCACATAATGACTGACTTGGGATCAGCTGCTTCCTGTATCAAGATGCAGATGTTTGGCTCGGTTTCTCAAAAAATGAATGTGTGGTGTTGAAATGGGGTTTAGACATAGACAATGGAACTAAGTGGATATCATAGATTTCACTCATTATTGTGAATATAAGACTAGCTGTACAATGAAAAATCTACCTGTCATGGTCTATTTGCATACTTTTCAAGTAGATAAAAAGAAAAAATCTGTGTCAGTCCAAAAACCACCCATTTCTATTTCATAACTGTATTTACATCCATTACAGTCAATCATGGTTAGGACCAAAAATCCCTCCCAGCATTTTCTAACAGTCTCCATACCAGCAAATATTTCCTCGTGACCCCCATTATTTGCTATATAATTACCATTTTGGACTACAAAAACTATTTTATAAACGTTAAATTAGCCAGAAATGGACCAGCAGGTCAGGAATTTGCCCAAAATGCTAGACGGCCACTCCGCAGCTGACGTGAATACAAAGCTTCAAGCAAACTGAAAAAGCCGAAAAACTCACAACCACAGAGCAACATGGCAAAGATTGAAAAGGTCGTTCACACACAATAACAATTCTTCCAAGAGTACACTCACACACTGCCTTCTGGGTAATTACAGTTCTTTGGCTGGTGTGTTTTGTGTGTTGCTTTGCTTGTTCTGTCTCAAAAGCTAACAACCTCTCATTATTCATGGTTTGAGTCGGGCCTTTTCCCTTCAGCGGGGCAAATTACACACAAGAGAATGACAGCTCTCAGAGACGAGAGGAGCGACAGCCTCCTCGGCTTCCAGTAAGTGCAGTCTTAAATCACGGGGGAGGGAGAGGAACTCTGACTGACTACAGTCCTGCAGACCTGCGGCCTGTTGACTTTGTGGCAAGGGCAGTTTAGCCTAGAGCCATGGATATACTTTAGCGCTGGGAGTTCAGTTCAGCTTCCAGTCCTCAATATTGGTGCCAAACCTTCTGCAAAAAAAAATCCCATTCTGACCTGGAACATACAGGAATACTACATTCTAGAATCAGCTCCAAGTCAATGCCAACGCAGATTATATGGTTCAGAACAATATTGGTTCCTCGTAATCCCAGGAGTCCACAAGCCCTCTGGGTCTTACCCTTATCAGGGAACCTGGTACACTGACACCGACCCACACGTGCACAGATACACACAGATACACCTGCATGGTGAGTTAGGGGAATACATCCTTCAGAGTAATGGATGCAAACAGAGGATAATGAAATGAAACAGAGGATCCTCTGATAATCAAACAGAGGATAATGAAATGAAACAGAGGACCTTCTGATAATGACAAAGAATAATTAAATGACAGGATACTGGGATAATAAAACAGCAGGTAAATGACACAGGATTCTCCAACAATGAAGCAGGATAATGAAATGTACTGTCAGAAGTATTTACAGCAGCAGAAACAGTCCGAAAATAAGGTGGTGAAAACAGTGCGTGCCTGTCTATTTGGATGGGATTGTGTGTGTGGGAGTGGGTTTGGGAAAAATATGGGTGTTGACAACAGTAGAATATAAAAACGCTTTTAATTACCTGATCATACTGAAATTACAGGGCTTTTAAAACAATGAGGAAATTGTTCCTGACTCGCTCCAGTTGGCAAGATCAAAGGATTGATGAACAGCAAAACAGTATGCTTTCGTGCATGCATAGTTAATGATTAAAATGACTGTCATCCCTTAAATACCTGCTTTAATACATGCAAGCCAACGCTGCTGTGGTCTAGCTTAAGTTAGGACATAAACCACCCAGCAGCTCTCCAGTTCTAGATGTTCATGATTCTTCTCCACAGACAGCTGACAGCTTCTCATAGACAGAGTTCATGCCAGGACACCAACCGACCAAGTGTCTGTCAACATTCTAGACCACATGGCATGTGAGACTGCCATCACATCCAAAACAGCACGGTAACCTTTCACAAGGAGATCACTGTATAGTGCATGGAAACAGCAGGAGGATCCTACAATGTGAAGTGATGTTAGAAAACTGAAAATTCAGAAATAGTGGGCTCACTCATTAGATACTGTAGAACACGCAAAGCGTTTTCCTTTCTCTATTTTCTAGTGCTGTTTGGACCCAGGCTGGGTGTTTTTCTTCCCCTAAGCCCCTCCATCTCCTGCCCTCCACCTTACTGCCCTCTCCTTCAAATTAGCACATATGAGGATTATCAGAATAACACAAACCAGTACTGGACTATTGATCCACTCATTTACTTGGACCGCCTCAGAAGGGTCTGCCAATACAATCAACAAGAAATGAATGAGCCTCCAACCAGGTTCCAGTTCACTGCAGATAATGAATATGTACTGAAGCTCTTAGAAACAGCTAAAGACATTCCCGGACACAGGTGCTAGGCTAGTGGCATCTGTGCACGCCAATACACATTTGATGACTTTGCCGACTTCACACCACCATAACAGAAGCAACGCTGTCAACATTGACAAACGGCCCCACATAAAGTTCTGATAAATGTAACACCTGAATAATAGAACAAGATACTCCACTCGGTGAAAATCCATCAACTATTGACCGTATTATAGCACATGAAAAATGGCATAATGAGAGACGGAAAATCCATGGAACCCAGACAATTTGGTGCAACGTTGGGTATTCAATAATATGTCAAATAAAAATAAAGAATCGACTTTGAAACGATATGGAAGTTTTCACACCAAATATGGCATTTATATACGTTTTGTTATTAAATGTACTGAATAATATTGACTGAAAATAATTTCAAATGACTATATATTACAGTCTATCTACCTTTATAAACAGGTTGGTCAATACATATATATCATGTCTACTATTTCTGTTGATACCCCATCTTTTTCAGACATTGTTCCACATTTCTCCCTGCAACATCACCCTTTTCCTCAGTGGTAAAGTTCAGAAGAACAGGCGGTTTTCACAGCTAACAGTAAGACAATGGCCAGTTTCTATTTTGAAAATGATAGTCAAATAAATCATCAGTTGTCAATTAGATGATCAACTCCTCAAACAGTCGGTCTTAGAGACGTGACACCACAATCGGTGTTGCTCAAGCCAAGCTAATGGGTGTAAAGAAACCAAATGGTACACTAATCACATCGTTAAAAACCGAGAAAGCAACAAGTCATTTCCCTTCACACATCCCGCTGCACATCCGGTTATAACACCACTGAACCACAGTGCACAGTAACACCATTCCATTCGCCTCCTCTCAGGCCATTATAGACAGCAATGCTAATAGCCGCACGCACTAATGGTAGATTATACACCGGATTCAGAGCTTCAGTGTACACAGTCGTGTAGGCAAATGTCGACGTAAAAGCCCCTAGTTAATCATGCATCTGGTTGGTCCTCTGGGACTGGACCAAGTAACCAATCACTACAACGCTGGAGGTATACTGCTGAGCGGTTTCTAAACATCTTCCACCAGGGACATATTAAATGGACATTTCAGGTCCCTTCTCTTTCAACCAAGCCTCATTGTGTTCATGGATTTAATTGGCCAGAAGTGGTTGTCTATACGTCGTGCATTTACCGTAGCGGGTAACATTCTAGAACACAGATAATATGATGTCTAGCCATTGAGGCCTGCGGAAACAGGACGCACCCTGGTCGGCAGCAGTCCATCGTAAAAGGTTCTGCGTTTTAAGTCCCCTTTAACACCTCCTCCTTTGACGAAGTGTCTTAAACCGCTCTGCCACCCAAGATTCACATATGTTTCAACAGTTAAGTTATTATATGATCTCTACGAATAGGCCCAAAGAGATATTTTTCATTCACCGGGAATTCTGGCATTCACATAAACAATATCCAGTAGTGGAAGAAACGACTTTGAACTCTGTGTATATGCACAGAGCCGTTCTAAGCTCTACAGTTGTCGCGGGCAACACGTCCACGAGCAACCCAAGCTGCTTAAACAGGAGGAACGAAATGTTACAGGACAGCTTCATTAGATGTGACATCATTACTTTTCTCCAGCATTCTCTCTGGGGGTTCCCATTTAAACAGATCACGTTGGGAAAAGAGATCCATTACCCATCACAAGATTCCCATTTGTCCCTAATACTGAGTCCCAATGGCTGGGTGATGTGCTACACTTTCCAATGCATCAGGGTTATTTATGACTTGACATTATAAAAGTAAGTTGTATAATTTATGGCAGTCAATTAATGCGGGCTGTCTGTTTGAGAGAGATCCACGGCGAGATAGCTGCATGCCAAGACTACGCAGCCAGCAACCCTGTTTAAAAAGCAGCCGAGGCAAAACCGCCGGCTTGAATTACGACGTTAAATTAAAAAGAATGAAACATTTATGATGGCATTTCGCGGGCAGTCGTACAACTATTGCCCAACTTTGAAGACCCAGTCCCCTTTGACTACATGCAAGATAAGACAATTACATATACATTTCATAAAATCTCTCATAGAAATAAAGGAATAATACTCCAACAACCAGGCCAGGCCGCTAAACAGTGCTAAACGTGTAGAGGACCAAAGGTGGGAGGTTAATTTATTGACAGCGCTAATGAACAGTTGCTGTTTCAGTGTTCAAAAGCCCAGCTCCAGCTCCAGACGTTAGCTAAGTGCACATTAAGGTTCTCCTGCGCATGAAAGCTGAGCCCCCGCTGGCGTTTGAGACAGGGGGCCAGGACATGATTGAATGAAAGCCCATCCCCTGACTGACAAATGATACATTAAGCCTCCCGTCAGCGAAGAGCGGATTGGGGGGGAAGTCAGGCATGTCAGCTACCTGCTCCGGCACAACCTCCACTTGTCAATCTTCCTGCCCTTCAGTGGACCAGGCCTCTGAACACCATCTGAAATGTTAAAAGGCTGGCACACCCTGGTTTTTCACTTTGTGTCCCAGCCTGGGCACTCAGACACATCAACCCTGTGGCAGTGATGACCCCGTGTCTGTCTGCCACGAATGTCAGTGTGCCATATTTACACGGGAAGGACTTCTAGTGGAGGCTCCGAATCCCTCCCTGTAGCACATTCTGCATTAGACAAGTGAGATGAGATGGAGTCCAACACATGAAACATGAAAGAATGACACAATCAAACGCAATGACTAACATAGTGGAAGAACTGTGTGTATGTATAAGAGGGTAACGCTTAATGGGCAGCAGCGAATGGCTCTCTCCTGTCCTCTGACTGCGGTGCAGTGAGTGTTGATTGTGGATGATTAATGGGCTGGAGTACCAGGCAGAGAAAGGTCAACTCTGGGGTTAGAGAGTGAGCAACTACATTGGGAGTAATTAAGACACTGTGAATGCATGATTAATACACAGTACATGCACACAAACTACACCGACACTATTTCAACATACCTACTTCCCTAACAGATAACAACTGTAAATACAGCAAATACTGTACAGTCCACTTCTGTGTTTGCATCCTTCCAGAAACTTTATATATCTTACTTATAATATATTTAGCTTCATTGTTGCTGCTTGTTGTGACCCAAAGGCTACCAGGTGATTCAAACTCAAAAACTACCAGTTGCCAAGTGATTGACTCTACAAGTGCCTCCACACTATACCAGCAAATCCACAAGATACCTCAGCCCACTCTGGCATACACTTCACATTGGTTATTCCTAATGTTTGGGATAGACTTTTCAGTTATCTGCTGACTAAACTGGAAAACATAACAATCTGAGCTGTTACATGATCAAAGCACTCACTAAGATATATATTTGTAGGCGTGAGCTACCACTAGCTACACATACACATATATATACATATATATATACACGTGTATAAGTAACAATGCACCTTATCTATCTGTATATTTATATCACCTCTTGTAATCTAACTTATTAGTGTAATTTATTGATCCGTTGCCTAATTCAATGTTTATTGCATCCTTGATTGTATTTATGTGTAAATAAGCATTGTCAAGTGATTGAATTTGGCAAAGTTGTCATTGTAAATGACAGTTGGTTCACTATCGGATTCCTGGTTAAATCAAGATTCCGTTGGTAAATTATAACAAAACACAACCTGCCTGATTCTCACAGATAGGCTGCAGTCAAAATGGCACCCCGTTTCCTTTTAAGTGCACTACGGTGGACCATGCAGTATAGGGTTTCATTTGGGAATCAACCATAAGTCTAGGTGGCTGCTTTTTCACCATGTTTTCATAACTAATTACTGTTATCTATTTATTTATGGGATCTGTATCTCCATTAAAGAGTTCAGTTGACATACCTGTTATGGTTGATCCGGAGGTCAGCATCGAACAAGTTGATAGACACCATTGTGTTACACCACATCAAATGCATTTTTCAAATGTCACAGCATTAGCAACTCTGAAATGAACATCTGTCTGTTATGAAAAATAGTCCCACTAGCATAGTGGGAGTGAACACAAGCTTCTATTATTCTATTCTAGGTTTCTAACATACAAGACACTGATAGATCACCGCACGTTGACCTCAGGGGACTTATTACATGAGAAGATCAATCTACATCAATACATCCTCACAGAGAGCAGCAGTCAGCACATAACTAGCCTCTGCTCATCTTTCTCGGCAGCCACATGTCATGTGATGTGTGTGTGGAGGCTTTGGTACCTCTTTTCATTTCACTGAGGCCATCCCGGGGGGATTATGGTGAAATACAACATGCAGCTTTCCTGTTTTAACCTGTCACATGCATACACTGAATAATAAGTAACTTATTAAATTACTTACTTGAAGTCAAACGTTTGGAAGTCAGGTGGGAAAAGGTATTTCTAAATCATTATCAACTGTCGAACATTCATTACTTTTTTCTCTCTGACAGACAGATATCACAAAGCTCCAGTCACCTAATCTTAAACTTTTTCTTATTAGCTCTCTTTCCAAGTTACAATCCTCTGTTTAATTCACAAGCCCCATCCTGTAGGAAACATCCTAACATAATGACCACCAGTTCGGGCTTTTAATGTTCCACAACAGACAGCTCCATGACTCAACTGTCTCAGTAGTGCAGTCTGCCTACAGTACATAAGGACTACAGTACATAAAGAAAACATTCATAACGTTTTCATAATAAGCACATGTGCCTTTCCTGTGTCATCAGTGTCTCATCGGATGAGAGCTAAGTGTGCTAACAAGAGAAGGGACAGAGTTAATTGGTGTGAAATTTCATGGAAGGATCACTGACTCTGGCTTTGCTTTACTGTGCCTATGGTACCCTGTTAATAGTAATGATGAGATGTCTGGGCTCAGGGCTGTATTGCTAAGGGCATTGAGATCTGGAGAGTATGAACCAGGAGGAAGGGACTGTTGACACTAGCCCAGTGTTACTGTACAACTAGGAGAAACGCTTATTATTTTAACACATTCTCCTGTCCCAATGGTATAGTCATGCCTCAGTACTATAACATGGTCTCCTGTGATTGTATAGTCATGCCTCACTACTATAACATGGTCTCCTGTGATTGTATAGTCATGCCTCACTACTATAACATGGTCTCCTGTGATGGTATAGTCATGCCTCACTACTATAACACAGTCTCCTGTGATGGTATAGTCATGCCTCACTACTATAACATGGTCTACTGTGATGGTATAGTCATGCCTCACTACAATAACATGGTCTACTGTGATGGTATAGTCATGCCTCACTACTATAACATGGTCTACTGTGATGGTACAGTCATGCCTCACTACAATAACATGGTCTACTGTGATGGTATAGTCATGCCTCACTACTATAACATGGTCTACTGTGATGGTACAGTCATGCTTCACTAATATAACACGTTTTCTGTCCTATTGGTATGGTAATGTCTCACCTATGTAACATGGACTCCTGCCCTAACTCTATACTCATAATCACTACTATTACATGGCCTCCAGGTTTTAAAGCTTTAGGCACGTATGACAATTATAACATGGTCTTAAGCCCTAATGCTAGTCATGTCTCACCATTCGGACATTGTCACCTGTTTTAATTATAAACTATGGCCTGTATATTAGAGGTTCAATTAAAATGCTATAAACTATGGCCATTTCACATTAGGTGGGCCATGAATCAGTTTTTCTGCCAGATGACACCTCTCAATCTTAAAATCTTCCAAGCCTGCTGCTCTAAAACGAGGTTATTTGCTCAAATTGGACGGTGAAGAAAGACTTGATTCATCTTTTTGATCATCATTACCAAGACGATGACATTCTGTAGAAACTATGCAGAGGCAGTGGTCTAAAGAAATTAACTACGGCTTCACGTGTTAGTCAGCAGGACAGAAGTTCAAGCCTGTGCAAGAGTCACCTCAGACTAATAGTAAGTGAGTTAGTACATCAGTCCTGTGCTATAGTCAGCTTCTCATGTCAACAAAGCAGAGCCCTAGCAGTGTTGACAGTCACCAAGCAGCTACCCAGTGCCATGCACTCTGAGAGGCCTTCAGGAAGCTCTGTCTGAGCACTACAATAAGATGGGTGGATGGGCTCCATATGGCCAGGGAATCGCAGCCTTTAAAAACAAAGCAAAGGAACTGTGAACAGAGAGAAAGAGGCCACGTAATAGTGTCAGAACGCAGCCAGCTAGCAGAATAGGGTGGAACCCAGTCCCTTTCCACAGAAAGAACTAGACTGCTAACTGCCCTCCATCAAGGTGCTACACAAACAAACACTGAGACGTTTCTTTCCCCCAGGCTGTGGCTCTCAGCAACTGGTCATCTAGTGGCAGAAGGCCAGCTAAGCTGTCGACTTAAGACTAGAAAGACAGTTAGTTTGAATCCATGGAGAGACATTTTGATCTAACGATCCACTTTGTAGTTTAGTGCAAGTACTGCCACTTTCAGGTCTCTTTGTTTAAAGCCCTCATATCTTAAGTCTTATCTTAACCATTTAAACTGAAAACCTAACCACAAGCTTAATAACTAACCCTAACTATTTGCTTTAAACAAAAACCTAATCTGTGAAAAACAGCTCTGTTCAGTGCTGGTTTGGAAGCCACTTTGAGATCCCTTATTATAGACTGAGATTGAAAGCAGGACTTTGCACTTCCTAACATAAAGTGCATACAAATGTTAGCAGAATATTTTCTTTTGGAAAACCTTGTCTCCCTTTTTCCCATCCAAGTTTGTTAAACTCCTGTCATTTTAATTGTTCTGCTATAGAAAAATTATAATCCACCTGTCAACATTGACAGTGTGTTGGAAAACCAGGATAATGGATAGTGTACTTTCCTGAAATCTCAACCAGGGCATTTTCAAGCCAACTAAAACCATTATGGAACCACAATTCCCTGGACAATTTCCATGTTGAGACATTTAGATACATACTTGCAACTATTAAAAATTATACTTTTTCAGAGTGCATCACATTTGCTTTAGTTATATAGAATACCGCACAAAGGATTGGTTTTGGAGATCCATATTGAGCATCACATTAGTCCTGGAAAAAACAATAAATAGCACATTTGGGTGTAGTTTGGAATCCACAATGTGTGACAGTGCCTGTCAGAGATTTTCACAATAGAGGATAACTCACAAAAACTTTATTTGGAGTTATAATGACATTGAAATAGTACTTTTAAGCCATTTACACAGGTAATTAACCTTAACAGATAAACAGAAACATCTCAATGCAAAGATTGAATGCCTTCTTTTTCAAATTGTTCTTCATTGCGGCACAAAGGTAATTAACAGGACACTTTGGATTTTTGGTAAGGAGCCCTTTATCTCCATCCCCAGAGTGAGATTAAGTTTTAGACAACATTTTAATGTCTCTGCATTCAGTTCCAAAAGAAATCTAGATTTTGTGACTTCCAGTCATTGTACTGAAGCTATTTAGCATAGGCTTGCAAACCTACAGTACCAACAAAGGCCTATTCAATCTTCGAACGTTTATTATAGTGGGAGGAGGAAGCTTCTAATGTGACAACGCACGTTAGCTAGCTAGTTAGTTACTAACTCAGCAACAGTAGAATGACACCTTGCTTACTAGCTTCCTGTAGATCATATTCAATGTTGTGTGCTGCGTCCCTAACTCATTCATACAACATACATTTTAGCTAACTCAGCTACATCATTAGCTTGCACGTTACTCTCCATGAGTTAAGGACTTTTTCAAATAACAAACCTTTTTGGGCTGGATGTGTAGAATGTTGTTAATTTGCACATAATCTGTAAGTACTACATATCAGTTAGCCGTGAAAGTTTGAAAGCGAGTGGTTTGGATGGTATGTGGTAGATATTGACACATACAGTACATGGTACAACTTTCAGGCACCCATTTTGGATAGTTTAGTTTTTTGTCAAAATTGTCACCGTAATTGAAACATTTTATGTTATCAGCAACGACCTAGGGGACATGTTACAAGTGTGAAAGAAGAACAAGGGTTAACTGTCTTGTTCAGGAACAGAACGAACAAGATTTCCACTTGGAGTTAGGCAAGGAACTTACGGACGCTAGTACGGTGCCCTAAACAAACACACAGCTTTTCTGCCCCAGAATAAATATGAAGTTGCCAAATAACACCATTTACATGAATACAAATATTATTTGAATGGAATACCCAATGTTTGAATTGCCCCAAACTCCCTTCATACTGGAAAAAGATACATGAAAACTGTATTCACAATTTATTCTTACTCTGGGGATGTAGATAAAGGGGTTCCTTGCCAAAATCCCAAAGTATTTTTAAAAATAAATACCATAAGAGTTTAAACTTGATGTTAAAAGTCAAGCAGAGACACACAAGATACTTCCAGCCAAGTATTATTCCTTTTTACCTTGAGGACAACAAGTTTTCCATTACAGAATAATGGGAGAAAAACAACAGAGTTAAAGTTGGGCTTGATTAATGGTCATGGGAGGGTGAAGAAACTGACATCAAAATGCTTCCAGGGCCTCTTGAGTTACGCAGATGTCTAAGGAACTACACTGGAGTGCAGCTGTGCCACTGGCACCGGGTCGAAGTGGAATAAAAAATAAAGAATCGCCTCTAAACAGACGAGAGCAAGGTTTAACATTAAGAAGATCTGGGTTTTGTTCACACTCAGGGCCTTTTCTTTCCTCTCTGTCTTTGTGTTACTGTTAACCTCTAAACCAATAACAAGTAGTAAGTTCACCAGCAGGCTATATAGAAGAAGCTAGCAGGGTTTTGTTCACACTCAGGGCCAATACGCCAACAGGCTGCTGACAAAGCCTTTGATCTCCAAACCTCACTAAATCAACACCAGACAAAGTTCACCCAAAGGTCGGCCGAGTCATCTGATCATCACATTCCAGAACCTGCCGTTTCACGACAGCTAGCCATTCACTAGGGCAGGTTAAATGTCACACAAAGTTCAGGGATGACGATGGGCAAACTGAACATACCACCAAACACACAGAGAAAACAAGAGGAAGATAAATCCAGGCAATACTCAGAGGCAGTGGTGTGGTATTGTCTGATGTAGCGGATTTAGAGTGCTAATAAAAAGTGGAGTTGTGTGGAAAACTATCCAATTAGGGTTCAAAAGGTACCAAATATAGATCACACTGACCATTGCCATTTTTCACTTATATTTTGAAAAATGACATGAAAAAAACTGAGCCTGACTAAGTATTTTTGTCATTAATTTGGCAGCAGGAAAAAGTGTATTCACAAGCAAATCTGCATTTCATTAAATAAAGAACTGCCCTTAATAATAACAATTACCACAGCCGGATGCTTTATAGTGACCAAAAGGGGTCGGTACAGATTACACTAATAGCCTATTGGGACTACAACAGCTGTGGTGAAAACAAATTATCTTGAATAACATGTAGATAATTGTTAATAATACAATGGTTGATTCCCACTAGAAATGAGAAACAAATGCTGCGCTGTGAGGCGAAACACATGTGTGCACAGCGCATAGGCCAGACCACTGACCTGTAAGGAGTACAAACTGACATGTTTTTTACCTGGAAACTAACACTCTGCTCTTTGCCAAACAAGTGCTTTTGCTGGTAATGGAACAATTGTTTTGGTGCCAGTGTGAGATGTTTTTAGTTGTTTCCCTCAGAAAAAAGAATTCTGTTTATGGAAGGACCTACAGAACCAGACTTCACGTGTCACAGCACATTCCACTTCAAAAGAATTTGAGCAAGACTTGTCTTTAAAAGTAGGTGCAGGAAGAATCGGTCGGAAAGGTTTCCCATGTACCCTTGCAAGGTGTCACGCGACCAATGCCAATTTGACCCGTTTATCTCAGACACAAATCAGGCACCAAGTCTCGTTCAATGGAAAAAAACAATTGTGGTGTAAAAACGACATAGCACCGTAGCTACCTCTAGGACATGCCTGCTTACACTGGGTCACTAAACATCAAAGGGACAACAAGGTTATCGCAACACAGCTGTGGGTAGCATTCCTTTATTGTGTGAATACACATCCAATTAAGTTGTTCTATTTGCGCTCTCCCTCTGCTTTTTCAACTCTCTCCCTCTTTTACACGTATATTCACTTCTCCCTTTCTAAATCCCTTCCCCCCCTTTCCAAATTCGAACTCTCACACTTTTTTACTCATCTTCCCTCATTCTCTTTTCCCACCCCACAACCTTTTCAGCTCCACTCTCCCTCCACATTACCAACTCCTTCGCTTTCACTCATTTTTTCCTTTGTCACAAACACACGCACGCGCACACACACTCACACACCATCCGGCTCTATAATTACACCTCTTCTATTGACAAGCAGCATGATTGTTTTCCTAACAGTGGATTACTTCGTTAGTACTTTCCAATGTGTGTTATTTTTAAACTGTCAGTCCAACAGCCACAAACAGACTCATCCTCAGGATCTCCTCTCCTCTGTTCATCATAACAGTCATTAATAACTGTCAGTAGCTGCCGTCGATAGAACACACTCATTCCCTCATTACCATGTAGCAGCATTTGTTCCTGCACGGTGCCGGCGTCTCCACTACAGGGCCAGGCCAATTACTTTGCCCAAATGGAATCGCATTAATCAAATCTTAACAAGGTGGCAAATTTAAAGATATCAGATTGCCAAAGACAGCATAACTAATATGTCCCTGTCGGGGGCCAGCGTGTAGTGTAGGTATGCAGCGCGCAGAGTGAGAAGGTCCCTATGAATTTGGAAGTTTCATATGATATGACAACTACCAGGGGGAGAGAGGGGGCATGCAGCTGAGACCACTGTCTCCTGGTAATGACTTCTCTCCCCACCCTGGCAAGGACAGTGTAAAGACAGGGGCCGAGGAGGGAGAGAGTGGCGGGCGGTGGGACGAGCTGGAAGTCGAGGGAAATGGATAGAGGTATGGAGAGAGAGTGAAAAATAATTCAACGGAAAGGAAAAGGGTGCAGAAAGGAGAGACTGACGAGAGAAATCAGAGAAAAAGGAAGGAGGAAAGAGCAAGGAGAGGTTAGGGTTAGAGAGGGAGGGAGAAATAAACAGAGAAAGGGAGATGGAGTGGGAAGAGAGAGGGACAAAGAGGGGGAGCGGGAGAAGGAGAGGCAGAATGGGAGAGGGAGAACGAGAGAGGCAAAGGGAGAGGGGGAGAAAGAGAGAGGCAAAGGGAGAGGGGGAGAAAGAGAGAGGCAAAGGGAGAGGGGGAGAAGGAGAGAGGCAAAGGGAGAGGGGGAGAAAGGGAGAGGCAAAGGGAGAGGGGGAGAACGAGAGAGGCAAAGGGAGAGGGGGAGAAAGGGAGAGGCAAAGGGAGAGGGAGCAAGAAGGGGGGGGTGAACATGTCTGAGGCAGAGCCAGCAGGCGGCAGTTCATCATGTGACCCTTCACAGAGACGTTTTCTTTTACACTTTAAATGATGATACTCATCAATCAGCTGGTGACAGCTGCATCAAGCCAGCTGCAAACATGCAAAGGCCAGCAGTGTGAAAGCTGCTGACGCAACCGATCCAGCCGTCGCCAGATCCAGGAGGAATCAGTCAGCCAGGCTACACTACACCCTGGATTTATCTGCTCTACCACGCCAGCTACCGGAAAATAAATACAATCCATTCTATTCAGATATTGAATATGTCTGGATATATTTGTTGCCCAGGCGTGCAGTGTGTTTAGGTATATACATATAAGGACAAGAAACTGATTCATGAAGTTACTTTTAGAGTTGATTGGGAATGGTCAGTATAGGATACTGTAGAATCTTGGACATACCAGTAATGTCCTGAAAACTACTGGTAGGTTCTGATTCCAAAATTACTATTAATATTCACAAGGCCATAACTCAACGAAGAAGTGACAGCAAACAATGTACTCTCCCGACACTTTATTAGGTACACATAGCCCACAGAACTACCACTCACTGGATGCTTTTTGTTTTACACTATTTTATGTACTCCACAGAGTGTAGTGCTCTATGCTATTTCTGAGATGCTGGAACCACCACATCTGGCACCATCAATGGTATCACGGTCATACTCGGATCACAGGTCTTCTCCATTGAAATGTTTTGCTGCTTTATATATTGAGTTGTAGATTTTTCCACTACAATGATTACGCTGCCAGAGCTAAAAGCAGACCTCAGTTCTCAGTTTTGCAATGCCATCACTCACAGAAACAAAAATCAAAGCTAGGTGAAAAAGGTTATCAACGAACAAGACATAGACAACATTGTGTGTTCTGCCTTTTCTCTATTCTAATGTTTTTTCTAACAGAGAGCGGGTGCTGAACTGCGTTAAGCACATAGCAGATGGATGTGAATTTCAAGTTTCCTGATCTTTAATAGAAGTTACGGCAAGTTGTCTTTGGCAGTAGCGTATTTCTGGGCACTTGGTGGTACTGGGCTGTACTGGGCTGGGCCCGGCTCAGGCTGGCAGCTCTCCCCTGGTGCCGGAGGAATGAGCAGCACAGCTGTCTCTACACCGGGATGATGCAGTGCACTGCTCCCCAACACGACAGCATCACTTAATCTTAATGTCCACTCCTCCAGCACAGACGCACAGGACAAAGCCAATCAGGATCACATGCCACGGGGATGGACCCCGCTGCCTGGCCTGGGAGTCTCTCACCCTCACAGGACCATTAATCAACACCAGACAGCCCAGGCCAATCCTGCCTACCCCACTCTGTATAGAGCTACTCTCTCTCCCTCTCTCTCTCTGTTCTCATCCTGTGTATTCTCTTCCTCTCTCTCTATTCTCTTCTCTTTCAGGACTCTTCCTCTCGCTACTCGTTATTCTCTCCTTTTAATTCTCTCCTCTCTTTTTATTATTTTCCTCTCTCTATTATATTATCGTCCATTGTCGCTCTGTTCTCTTTCTTCCTCTCCCTAATCTCAAACTCTCTCCCCAAACCCTTCCTTTCTCTCTCCCTGTCTGTCAGCCTGTCTACCTATTTTCTCTACCACACACTTACTTTCTCATGTGCTTTTTCTATTCTCCTCCAGCTTCTTCCTTTTCACGCACACAAACAGACAGAGATGAAGGTAGTGATATATAGGAAAGGGAGGCCCTACCTGCATGCAAAGAAACACTGATCAGATTGCAGGAATACATTATACATGGCTTTGTATTGGACTGGGAGAGAGAGCAAGAGAGAGAGAGAGAGAGCAAGAGAGAGAGAGAGAGAGAGAGAGAGAGCGAAAGAGAGAGTGTGAGTGACTGACTGACTCACTAAAAAAAGTATTGATATCTTACACCTTTTTTCTTTCACAGCCCACCTACTTGTTGTAGGATCGGTGGTCCAATAAGGCCTGAAGACTTGAGGAGGGCAGAGATGATTGTGTGTGTATGTGTGTTGGTGTGTGTGTGTGTGTGTGTGGTAAAATAATGACTGGTGTTCATTTAGACAAATTACTCTGTATAATGTTGGTTATGGAGGAGCTAAATTTAATATGAAACATGAGCTTTTACAGGGAAAAACATTCTTGCTCACTTTACAGCCTCTCATTGAAAAAATATCTCTTTACTCTCGAGATGCTGGATTTACTATTTTACAATAAACACACAGCAATTATGCTACAATATAAAAACATACTGGAAAACATTGAAACTATGCTGTTGATGTGCTTGGTTTAGCTTTCCTGGAAAGGGGTCTGAATTCCTCAAACTCTAACCACCTAAAAAAAAACGTTCTGCCAGGTCGCCATGCAACCATATATTAAAATAGCTTTAATAGGTTTGAAGAGAAGACAGAAACTTCTGATTCAACACAGGAACAATTTAAAGTTTACTAATCAGCATGTATTTTAACAATAATACTACAATAAGACATGTTGTAACTGTATTTCAGCTCTGGGCATATTTTATATTTTACAGTAAGACATGTTGTTACTGTATCTCAGCCCTGGGCATATTTGATATTTTACAGTAAGACATGTTGTTACTGTATCTCAGCCCTGGGCATATTTGATATTTTACAGAAAGACATGTTGTTGCTGTATTTCAGCCCTGGGCGTATTTGATATTTAACAGGGTGTCCTCACCCTATTGGTGTGGGAGCACTTGATAAACACACGAGGTAGAGTGGGGCAAGCGCAAACACAGTGTATATTAGTTCCATAACTTAGCCTCAACAGCAGTCAGGTCTATTACACATGGGTATTTCCCTATTTGGTAATATCGTAAAAGTGTGTTTGGCTGCAACACTGTGGAAGGATATGCAACATTACCATGTGTAAGGCTCTCCAGTGTCCTATACCAAAGGACTGTGTGATTTAGTGAAAACAATAGACTCTGAGCATGCTGTGTATGAAAATGTACAGTGCCTTAAGTTTGCCCTTGATTGAACTGAAGAAAAACTTAGTTTATTTTTATCTACAATGGCTGCTTCTTCAATGCAGAGGAATGAATTAATACATGTCTTGAATGTCATTAAGTCCAGAAGTAGTCTGTACTTGATATGATCTTCAGTAAAATTCCTAGGAAGAGGATCATGAAATTATGTACTTAATTGTAGAACAATACATTTCTGTACGTTGAAGGGGTGCCATAACTTCAGTGACATTCATTTCCAGATTTCTAAAACAGACATGTAGGTCTATTCACAGTTGTCAATCATAGAAATGCATTATCACATTATTCGGCCTTCAATTAGAAATATTAACATACGCAGTCAAAATCCTGATCATCCGCAGTGTAAAGGCTGTTATTTCAATATCTGTCCTTTCCTATCCATTCAACAAGACAGCATTATAACCTAATAAATTCTTCAGGATATGCGATATGCACAGAGCGCCAGAGGTCATTTACACATAGTTAAGTTGTTTCTGCCGGATAATAGGTGCTGGCAACAATACAATCTACTGCTGGGGCCTATTCTCATTCATAGTGATCAGGGCCCTGGGTTGGCACAACAGCTGAACAACGAATTGGTGGTGGTGTTTGTGTGTGCATGTAAGACTGTGTGTGATGAAACAGATGACTGTAAAATGTTTAAATATCCAGTTCTTCAAGAACGTTTGGCTTTGGAGAGGCAGACTTCTGGCATGTCAGCCTGATGAGTGATCACAATCAGAAGGTTTTCCATCTTAACAAACCTCCTTAACTCCCACTCTGCAGGCTGTTACTCTGGAGTTCAAACATAGACAAAAACAAGAACACGGAAAAATAAATCTTCACTATGGGAAACTCCATTGCCAGACTGGGACCCGCCAATTTTCTGTACAGTATTATATTTTTATGAGTAGTGAGACGTATTTAGAGGGTTGAGAATGAGGTGGACATGGCAACATGACTGAGAATGTGCCAGTGGTGTGTTCTTTCACTGGGATCCAATAATGCTGAGAAAGAAAGGGGCCTAGAATAAACACTTCAACACACACACACACACACACACACACACAGCCAGTTCCTCATGGATTTAATATTCCCTGTTTCCCATCGTTTTGATTCAACGAAATGTATTTTAGATGCGTACAACGTTAACTAGCCAGGTTATATTGAGGGGAATTTTTTATTATTGACTATTATTTTAAGTCAAAGAGCACTGGATGATTTAACGAAGATGGCAATGTTGTTTTATTCTAAATATTCGACAATCGGTGGGTCAAATTTTGCATTGTGATTGGGTGAAATGGATAAAAAACAAATACAATTCCTGTTTATTACTGGTAATCCTTCAATGCAAGATACTATGTTTGCTTTCTTTGCAAAGAAATCACTGGACATCCACAGTCTGATCAGCCTAGCCAGGGGAATTAATAAACTTCATTACCTCAGCAAAACCTATAAATGCATTCTATTCCAATGCTTCTAACCTATAGCAACTGGTGTTTGTACAAATAATGCAGTCTACTGTACCTTTCCAATGTACCTTTCACAGTTACAATTTAGAATAGCAATCTCCATGGTGACGGCCCGAATGGCATATAATCGCGTAAACATGAGAGATATTTACTGGCAAAATGTCGCGGTCAACGGTTGGTTTTGTTTGTTCGTTAGTTTGGGTGTAAAGTGTGTCTTAAACCAAACTTAAAACTTACATCGTAGTTCGCACAGTATGTCAATTTCACCATAGACAACCAATCAAAATCACAAACCTATCTGAAGACATTAGAGGCAGCATCATGCATTGCGTCATTCAAAGCCACTTGCAGGAGTGCAACTGAGAACAATCAAAAGAACGGACTACATTCAGGCTAGTAAGCAAGCAAGCTAAGTATCGATCTATGGATAGCTGACTTCGGGTTCTCGGTAGTATGTCTGACTTGTTCCAGGTAGGGGTTGGCCTCCGTCAGGGCTGCGCTTTGTCACCAATCCTGTTTGTAATGTTTATGGACAGGATATCGAGGCGCAGTTGGGGTGGCTGGGGATTTTATCGCTGCTTTTTGCAGAAGATGTGGTCCTGATGGCATCTTCGGTCTGTGACCTCCAGCACTCACTGGACTGGTTTGCAGCCGAGTGCGAAACGGTTGGGCTGAGGATTAGCACCTGTAAATCTGAGGCCATGGTTCTCAGCAGGAAACCGATGGAGTACCTCCTCCAGGTAGAGAATGAGGTTTTATCCCAAGTAAAGGAGTTCAAGTATCTCGGGATCTGGAGATTGGAGCTGGAGATTGGCTGGAGAATCAGAGCAGCGGGGGCGGTATTTCATTCGCTTTAGAGCTGGGCCGGAAGGCAAAGCTCTCGATATACCGGTCAATTTTTGTTCCTACCCTCACCTATGGTCTTCAAGGCTGGGTCAGGACCGAAAGAACTAGATAGTGGGTACAAGCGGCTGAAATTAGTTCTCAGAAGGGTGGCTAGCATCTCCCTTGGGTGAGAAGCTCAGTCTTCTGTGAGGAACTCGGAGTAGAGCCGCTGCTCCTTTGCATTGAAAGGAGCCAGTTGAGGTGGTTCGATGGAGAGATTATATTTCGACACTGGCCTGAGAACTCCTCGGGATGCCTCAGACAGGGCTGGCAAATGTGGCTCGGGAAAGGGAAGATTGGGGTCCCCTGTTGGAGCTGCTGCCCCCGCAACCCGACAATGGATAAGCGGATGAAGATGAAGATAGCTGACTTATTTGGGGCATAACTGAATAAAACGTCTGCGTTTTGAAAGTTGTGTTGATGAGCAATTGTGAAGTAGAAAAGTTCAGACCTCTGAGTTGGAGAATACACCTAAACGCTTTTTGAGAGCTCCAAGAAGTACACGTTAGGTTTGACATTACTCAACATGGCAGTGTTTGTGGTGAAAGATTAAAAAACAAAAATGATTTTCATAAGCGGAGGTGATCTTAAAGTATACCTTGCGGCTTCGTTTGCGTGCCTGAGATAAATATTAGCCTTCTGGTTAGCTAGCCTTAACGTTACATAACTGTCAATATGAAGTCATGCGTGTTTTTTCTCATCATAAATTCCAGTTGTTTATTTGTAAGCTCCAAATACTCTTATTTCCCTCAATGGCCTTTGTGCTCAGACATGTAGCCGTTGTGCTCAGACATGTAGCCTTTGTGCTCAGACATGTAGCCTTGGTGCTCTGACATGTAGCCTTGGTGCTCTGACATGTAGCCTTGGTGCTCTGACATGTAGCCATTGTGCTCTGACATGTAGCCTTGGTGCTCTGACATGTAGCCTTGGTGCTCTGACATGTAGCCTTGGTGCTCTGACATGTAGCCATTGTGCTCTGACATGTAGCCTTGGTGCTCTGACATGTAGCCTTGGTGCTCTGACATGTAGCCTTTGTGCTCTGACATGTAGCCTTGGTGCTCTGACATGTAGCCTTGGTGCTCTGACATGTAGCCTTTGTACTCTGACATGTAGCCTTTTTGTGACACTGAAGGCCAAATGGTCTTGCCTCTAAAATTTTGAAATTCCAAGACTGTGTAGTCATAAGATAATTGACAAAAATAAATAATCAGTGTCATGATTACAATAATTCTTATATGTAAATATTCCGGAATGTAGTTAGCATATTGTGTGAATCTGCTTGCACGACGAGGCAGATCATGTGCCAAGTGACCACCCACAGCTCTACCACGGTCATCGAATGAACGATTGGTCAGTAAAAAAACAACAACAGTGCACTTACAACCAATGACCAGCTGGCTTAGGTTGCAAATGGAAGATTTGTGTCTGAGGTATTTCTCAGTGAAAGGATGAAATTGTATTTCTACATGTATCAGACTAACATTTTTAATCAAAATATGTCATCCAATGTTTTAATATAATGTTGGAAATCCATTGTAGAAAAACAGTTGTACACTCCAGGGCATAGTGAATTATCTCTTTCATCGCGGCTGTGCTGCTTTAGTAGGTATGGGGCAATAGCCTACTTTAGCAAAGCTGCTGCATTTCCAAGACCCTATAAAGCCATTTAGTAGAGATAGGGCGTTTGGGAACGAACAGCTCTTTTAAAATTTATTTTTGGTGAACGTTGGGAACCAAATTCCATTAGTGAAGGGAGCCATTCATTTGGCTACTTAATTTGCTTGAGTAGCCAAATGACCGATTGACGGAAGCACAATCCATGAATATCACATAATTTATGATTTTCCCTGACCTCAGTGTCGCAGAGTTAATATTCTCTGTGCCCAGTGTCGCAGAGTTAATACTCCCTGTCATCAGTGTTGCAGAGATAATACTCCCTGTCATCAGTGTCGCAGAGTTAATACTCCCTATCCTCAGTGTGGCAGATTTAATACTCCCTATCTTCAGTGTCGCAGAGTTAATACTCCATGTCCTCAGTGTCGCAGAGTTAATACTCCCTGTCCTCAGTGTCGCAGAGTTAATACTCCCTGTCCTCAGTGTCGCAGAGTTAATACTCCCTGTCCTCAGTGTCGCAGAATTAATACTCCCTGTCCTCAGTGTCACAGAGTTAATACTCTCTGTCCTCAGTGTCACAGAGTTAATTTAATACTCTCTGTCCTCAGTGTCACAGAGTTAATACTCTCTGTCCTCAGTGTCACAGAGTTAATTTAATACTCTCTGTCCTCAGTGTCCAGAGTCAATATTCCCTGTGCCCAGTGTCGCAGAGTTAATATTCCCTGTCCCCAGTTTTACAGGACATATGTGAGATCCAAACTAACAACAAAACGGTCTGGGGGGGTTGTTTGTGTAGACATTTCTGTGCTTACAAGGTTACACAGATCGAGTAAGGCACAACATTATCCTGATAGACTAGTTGAGGCTTAGCACATGGGCCATGTCCAAAGGAGTGTTACTGTAGATAATGACTTTTACAGAAAGGACACTTCTCTGTGGATTAGAGCAGATGCCACACACTAGCACACACACTTGCTAGCACACGTCATCTGACACTTCCAAGGAAAACTATTAATACAGAGATCATCTCTCTTCCTGGTCCTTTAATAAAGGCTTGTCACACCCATTAATTAACAGTTTTCTGAGGTGAAATTAAATCAAACCCGTCCTAATGGCATTCTAACAGGTTATAGATAACAAGTGTGTTTGATAGTAGCCAACACTGGTGATCTGAGTTGGCCATCACATACTAGGGGGAGAGACAGGGAGTGAGAGTGGGGGGCGACAGGGTAAGAGTTGGGGGGGTAGAAATAGAGATGCATGCATGTATAATTAGGAGGAGACAGACGGCTGTAGGAACAAAGAGGGTGACACAGAGAGGGTGACGGGCATTGCCATGAATCACCTGCATGGGGACTGGAGAGCTACATTATGAGAGAGATGATAGGGATGCTAACACACTATGAGATCATGGCAAGAGCCACGGGAGGAGAAGGCCATTACACATCCTCTGATCTGAGAATGTGTTATCTGGAAATGATCTGTGGCCCATTGTGTAGATATATGGTGTCATTCAGTAGCACAGAATGACATACTCAGTGTTTCACCGGCATACAATAAAAATGCTTTGTTTCACAATAACCATAAGAACCAATGTAAACATAATCTGAAAAAACACCCGACACAAACACTTGTGATTTAACATTGTCTGTGTTTGATCTCTTATAAATCCGTCAATGTACAGTATAATGTGTGGCATATGTGCTTAACAGGAGGAATTTAAATCACTTCACCATCACCAAGCCATCTTCAACAATAGATCTTACCCACAGACATACATCATATTAAATGTGGCTCTCACATGAACATTGTGTGTGTGCCTAATGGCCCCCAAATCTCTACCGGTCCCCGAGACCACATGCATTTTTCATGTGGCCGTAAAAGCGCTGTCAGTAGGACCGCTGACGACTAAAGGCGTCCCACACTAATTGACCAGGGCCCTTAATGCGAAAGAGAGAGAAACAAGAGGAAGGGGCGAGAGGGAGACACGCCACAAAACTGTCACCTCAGCCTTTTCTCCTTAATGCAGCCATAAATCCAACCGCCGTGCCGCCAACGATGTCCCCACTGCAATCCCCACCGTCAGATGTTTTCATTACACTCATATCAGTTTTATTGGAATTACTGACATCTGCATGATTCAGTAATTGTCACTCTCTATGAAGTTGTTGTTGCTATTTTGGAAGGGAAAGGGGGGGCTCTATACTCCCGATCAATTCCCCCACTCCCAAGGGGAACGGCCAGGGAGTCAGAAATGGGATATCGGAAAACAGAGAAAACCGGAGAGGCCTTGGCTGATAGATTGTAGCGGTTATCTAGTAACAGAGACAAACAGCTTATTCCAAGAGAAATCATCAGGCGCACACAGAGATGGTTTTATACAGAAGATGTAAATTGTCTTGTCACATTTAGTCATCTTCCTGGTATGAGGGCTTAACAGGAGCCTCCGTTACCATGCAAACCCTAGGGAGGAAGAGAGCATCTTGCTTTGTCAACACCAATCCAGGTGCATCCCAAATGGCACTCTATCCCATTACTAGTGTACTAGTTCTTACCGGGGCCCACAGGGTTCATATTCTGTCCATATAAACCCAGCACACTCTAACAAGCACTAACACCCCAACAAATGAACCTGCTGAATAAGGTGTTGGGGATTTATCAAAGATGAAAACTACATGACACAAATTGTGCATAGGCCACAGCTTTTGTTCTGCAAGTATTTATCATCTCACTTCAATTGGCTGTTGGTGCAGTGCAAAAAAACAACAACAACAACAACAACAACAACAACAACAACACTGATATGATACACAGCACATTGGCGAAGTAGCTCGAAAGCAGGAATTTGAAACGATACACGCATGGTATGAAAAGAGTGATTATATGTTCAAATGAGGAGGAAATGATATACAGGATGGAGAATAGATAGTGTCTCAGTGTTGTCCCTAGTGTTTCCGGATCCAACCCATTATACTACAGAAAGCAGAAGAAAATTATGAACCTGGCGGTCCGTACTAGCAGCCAGCAACTCAATACAGATCCAAATGTCTTTGTAATGAATCTGCAATAATAGCTCACTACAGTTGAACTGAGTAGGCATGATGCATTTACACATTCACTATAAGCAGTGTGTGTCCGTTTTTGTGTGCGTGAGTACCGACTCAATGTCAGACCTACTTTGGGGTCTCAGAACAGGACAAGAGAGGGATTCAGGGACCTATATATCTCAGTCACTAAAGCAGACTCAGTAGCCCTGGCCAGCTGTTTATTCTCATTAACTCATTGAATGGAGACACAAGTCTTCAGCCTGTGAGAATGGTCTAGCTCCTCTAGCCCAGTGAGAAGGGTCCAGCTCCACTAGCCCAGTGAGAATGTTCTAGCCCCCACTAGCCCAGTGAGAAT
>JACXGJ010000487.1:38189-123075 GCA_016801105.1 Esox niger
ATCTGGCTCCCTCTAGCCCAGTTAAGGATCTGGCTCCCTCTAGCCCAGTTAAGGATCTGGCTCCCTCTAGCCCAGTTAAGGATCTGGCTCCCTCTAGCCGAGTTAAGGATCTGGCTCCCTCTAGCCGAGTTAAGGATCTGGCTCCCTCTAGCCCAGTTAAGGATCTGGCTCCCTTTAGCCCAGTTAAGGATCTGGCCCCCTCTAGCCCAGTTAAGGATCTGGCCCCCTTTAGGCCAGTTGAGAATGGTTAAGAGTTGAGATAAGATGGTAGTTCTCAGTGAGCAGGGTTGGAGTTAATCCCTACACGAGGATAGTTCCCCTAACAGGACTAGAATGGTCATAATGGGTTTATTGGACTTCATTATCTTTTATGATTTCTTCTGACTTTTGATACATAAACTAATATGAAACTTTGCAAAAATATGTCTGAAACAAGACTACCTGCATTGTATTCTAACAAGAAACACACATCCATTGCTACCGTTGGTGAAAAATACCCACAGAGGCAAAGGGAGAAAGCATCAGCAAAAATCTATATCAACGATCAATTGCACCTTTAAAGCCACTCAATAACCAACCACCACCAACAATAATTCCCTCTCCTTAGCAGTAAGCGACAAATCACCTGTTTCATCAGCAAATATCAATTTTCCACATTACAATACCTGTCTCTACTGTGGAGAGGAAACCAAGGCCAGCCTTCCTGAAGGGGCCAAGGTATTAGGGCGTCTTTGGGTGTGTGTGGGATATGGAAGACAATAGAAGAGGCTGCCTTGTGATAAGCCATGGAGGAGCTGTGTGTGTGTGTGTGTGTGTGTGTGTGTGTGTGTGTGAGGCAGACAGTACAGGCAGGCAGACAGTACAGGGCTGTAGTGAGAAAAAGCTAATGGCTATGATTAATGACTGAGGGCCAGAGGAGAGCCGGGACACAGACGCTACATACATCATCCTCTCCCATCAGGATGGGCACCTCCCAGGACTACCCCCCCCCTCTGCTGAGGGGGCAGGAGGGGGAAAGAGTGGAGGAGTTCAGGGGGGCTGGTGGGGAGAGAAAAGAAGAGAAAGATGAGAGTGGGAGTGAGGCCTTATCTATTTTCCAGTCCTTTACACGCAGGAATTCCTTCCTTCTTTACTCTTGGGGTAAAAAGTAGTAAAAAAAAAAAAAAAAGGCGACAGAGGTGATAAGGTGAACAAGAAAATGGTGTGTAAAATAACTAGGAGATATTCTGAGTGTGGAGTAGAGGGAGCAGGCTGTGATGGTCCCTGATTTCAGGCAACTTGACTCTGTTCGCATGCTGAAGCCACATTTCCAAGGTCTTATCAGCCATATGGCTCTAACTGTTTAGATGATTTATTAGGTGAGGAAAAGCGCACTGATAAATGTTACAGGCGTTTCCCTACGTAGGCAACCCGCAGTGTCAATAACGAAACTCAGGCTCCCTTTAATGAAAACTTTTAGTACCAAAGGGGTAACCATTTATTTATGACTCGCTATAATATTACACTGTGCAAGAAATATCTCCCCTTCTCACGCACTGGGCAGACAAAAAAAAGAGGCCTGAATCTGAACAAGGGTGGGAAGGAGAAACAGATCATGTCAGCAGCTTTACCCAGCCCCCTTCCACACACACACACACACACACACACACACACACACACACACACACACACACACATTCCCTTTAACACAACTCTGGGGCATTTTGTGCTTAATTGAAGAATTCAGCTGTTTACAACTTACACAAAACCAGCGTGGTTTTATTTATGACCAATTACAGCCAGCGTTGTTAGGGAGTGGAGGAGCCCATTACCTCTCCCAGGCCTCTTTGATTCTAATTAGTTGGTGTGTTCACGTTTTGGGTTTACATGGCTGATTTAACAGGAGGGGACTTCAAATTAATTCACTATTAATCTGCAGAAGGAAGCTACCCAAAAACAGAACAGACAAAACCTCGCTAAGAATCTGGAAGTAAAACCGCCATTTCCTATAGTTCTTTGCTGTCGACTCTTGATGGGTTTATAAGTGCCAAAGGGAGTGAAAATAAAACATCCACAGAGTGTAAAGTGAGGCATTTTGATTTATTTGCCATGGGTGACTCATTAAAACGCTTGTCTATCAGTGTAGTGTTTTTGTAAACCATTGGAACACTTACTATGGTAATCAGGGTGTTTACGTTAATAGGCCAGTTTCTAAAACCGCCATGTTCCTGTGTGTAGTTACCTAACAGACAAGGAGCTTACAGCTGCGTCCCTGCAAGCAGTGGATTTGGGTGATTTTGTATTATCGTAGGTAGAACAACAGCACTCACAAGACAACAGACAACTGTATTCAACATGTGAAGAAACATCTGTTTTAATGGTTTAAAGCCAATGGCAGGATGATGCCTTTCAGAAGTATTATAAGACATTACGATAACATATCTGCCTCATAAAGTGACAGAAAACAAAAAGCAGATGTTCTACCTTTTGTGTGCAGCTTCCTGTTGTCATACTCAAAATGCCTGAAGAATGATTTGGAAAAGTGTACAACAATAACAACTGGCTAAAACTGAACGTCATCCGTCATATGGAAACAGTTTGCATAACGAGTGCAAATAGGTTCCCAAACAACTAACAACCATTTGCAAGTGAATAGGATCTGAGGACGACAGTAGAAAAGGCTGTATTTGCAAACCAAAGCAAGCTCTTTGAAGTCCTAACATGTCATGTTTAACAAGGGAAAGCCATGTTGAGGTCAAAGCAGACAAAAGGGTGGGTTCTAAGAAACCACGTCACTGAGTACAAGCATTCATAGGTCAACTAGCTAAGACTATAATAGGTTATACAGTAAGAACAATTAACAGTTAGTCTGCATGCACGCATGCACAGACACACAGCCCCACTACTCTGTGAGACTCCAATCCAGAATACAGCCAGTTGAACACATTTCATATGTGACTGAGTTGAAAACAATACATTGCCATGAGGCCACTTTAACTGGTTTGGGGTGATTGTGTGTTCCAATTAATATTATACAGGAGCTAGCGTTGTCATTTTTCAACCCATTTCCCTGGAAGTGTTGTACAGCCCTTAATGGGCACTCCAGAGCTGTAGCTGTCATGTTCTGGGCAGCTGCGCGTTTACAAGACAAACTCAGCCCAGCCGCAGAGCTCACACTTGCTTCACTCCCTTTCACTCCCTCCCTCCCGCTCTGCAGACTGGGTTACAGCAGTACACATGCAGTGTCGCAACACACACACACACACACACGCACACGCACACGCACACGCACACGCACACGCACACAAATGTTCACAAACACACCCAGAGAGGCCACGGCTGCCAGCTGCTAATGGACATAGGGAAATCTTCGATTCATTTTTCACCTCTTGGTTCTGGCTGTTGCTCAAATGTCACCTTCCCCCTCCATCCCCTGAAACCTCTCTGTCAGGAGGAGATGACGGATCAGTAAGTCACACACAAACCCCTTCCCAAACACACACTAATTACAGTGCAGCCAGGCAGCCCAGATGTGTGTGTGCGACTGTGTGTGTGTGCGACTGTGTGTGTGTGCGACTGTGTGTGTGTGCGACTGTGTGTGTGTGCGACTGTGTATGTGGCAGGCAGGAGGTATTGTTAATGGCGAGGTAAATTTATGACCGTAGAAAACCATGTAAAGAAAGATGCCTCATTCTTCAAATCCTTAAACACAATTCGAATCAGATGAATTTAGCATCCTCCTGTAGGCAAGTGAAGGTGTCCAGTTCTTGTTTATTTAACTTTTAGTAATGGTATCCAGTATAATCTGTCAACAATGGTACCCAGTATAATCTGTCAATAGTGCTATCCATTATAATATAATCTGGCAATAAGGCTATCCAGTATAATTTAATCTGTAAATTATACTATCCAGAATAATTTAATCTGTTAGTAATGGTATCCAGCATAATTTAATCTGTTAGTAATGGTATCCAGTATAATATGTCAACAATGGTACGCAGTATAATCTGTCAATAACGGTATCCAGTAAAATGTAATCTGTTAATAATGATATCCAGTATAATATAATCTGTTAGTATTACTATCCAGTATTGTTTAATCTATCTGTAAAGAGATCCAGCATAATTCGATCGGTCAATAATGGTATCCAGTATAATTTGATCTGTCAATAACGGTATACAGTAAAATTTAAGATGTTAGTAATATTATCCAGTATAATTTAAGCAGTTAGTGTCCAGATTAATATATATTTTTAGTAATAGCATATAGCATAATTGAATCTGTTGGTATCTGTTAATAATGGTATACAGGTCAATTTCATTTGTTGTTAATGGTGTCCGGTATAGTTTAATATTTTAGTAATGGTATCCAATTTAATATAATCTGTTATTAATGGTGTCTAGAATAATTAAATATTTTAGTAATGGTGTCTAGTACAATTTAATCTGTTAGTAATGGTATCCAGTATAATCTGTCAATAATGGTGGTATCCAGCATAATTGTATCTGTCAGTCTTAGTATCCAGTATAATTTGATGATAGTAATACTATCCAGTATAATTTAATCTGTTAGTAATGGTATCGAGTATCATTTAATCTGTCAGTCATGGTATCCAATATAATTTAATCTGTCAGTAATGTGATCCAGGCTAATTCAATCTGCTAGTAATGGTATCCAGGTAAAATGTATCTGTTATTAGTGGTGGCTGGTATAATTAAATCTTTTAGTAATGGTGTCCAGAAAAACATCATCTGTTAGTAATGGTGTCCAGAAAAATATAATCTGTTAGTAATGGTGTCCAGATAAATATCATCTGTTAGTAATGATGTCCAGATAAATATCATCTGTTGGTAATGGTGTCCAGGTAAATATCATCTGTTAGTAATGGTGTCCAGGTAAATATCATCTGTTAGTAATGGTGTCCAGAAAAATATCATCTGTTAGTAATGGTGTCCAGATAAATATCATCTGTTAGTAATGGTGTCCAGATAAATATCATATGTTAGTAATGGTGTCCAGATAAATAAAATCTTTAAGTAATGGTGACTAGTATAATTTAATCATTTAGTAATGTTATCCAGGTTAATCCCTTGTGCCATAACGCATGGAACAGAGAAACACCACTGATTTCTTGTCATCCCCCATAAGATTGTTATCATCCCTGTTTTCTATTCCACGCATGCGTGCCCGTAAACACAAAAGCACACAAACACAAATAACACAAACACACAAACAAATAACACATGCAGTGACAACACGGGAGGTTGACTGTCGCCCCCACCCCCTTAAAAATACTCATAAACAACCTAACAACCCAACACGACCTTTAAACAGACCACATTCACTCACTGCATCTCCCAGACATCTCCACCCACTTAGAGAAGACATGCCAGAAGAATACACACAGAACACGAAGCCAATCTACGAATCCCGACCACATCATTCACTCTCCTCAGAGAGATTAGACATTCCCAGCCATTTAGGAGACAACGAGACAACAGCGCTTGCAGATTGAGAGGCGGCCTGCCGGTGCGTCACCGCGCTGCTTGTAGCGGCGTGTCATTTTGGGCATGGTGTTGCTCGACATCAAGAGAAATCGATGCCGGCTCCACAGGGGCAGAGAGGCCCTCAATGAAAGGAGGAGAGAGAGGAGCTTGGTTTTCTCTCTCTGGGTCTGTTTGAACTCATTTTCTTTTCCTGGGCGGTTGGCCCCTGTGCCCAGCCCCTCAGGCGTCTCCTTCTCAGCAGGCCCTGACAGCTTGACACATTGACAGCTGCCACTGAATGACAACTGATTTGTACAAATTTCAAGCCTTATAAATCTACCTGTCACAACAACGGCATAAAAGAGCCTGGACCCAGCAGGTAATTCGGAGAATAAAAAAAGCCTCTTCCTAGTCTCTCCCTCCACCTCCCCCTATCCCTCGCCCACCCTCCTCAACTACTTACAGTGTTGTCTAAGACAGGGAGATATCGAGGGGTTAGGGGGAGGAGAGAAAGAAAGAGAAAGCAGAAGAAAGAAGGAATTCAAAGGGGGAGTGAGAAAGAGAGGAACAAATGGTCCCTCCTGTCAAAAAGCTCCCTCCATCTAGTTAGTCATCATCCCCTCCTTAGGTAAACTTTGAATAAGAAAGGGAGGGCCTATTTTCCAGGCCACGGGCGACCAATAGTCCCATTTAAAGATTACACAGTGCGAGTTCAAATCCGACAGAAATGGGTCCGATTCACAAAATGTTGTTTTACACCAAGATTAAAGTAGCGTAGCCACCTGCTACTGGCTGATTATCACCTCAGCACCTCTCTCTGCCCTGACTGGGTAAATGACTGAGGCCTTTTTACGGTATTTAAACAATTTTCCAGCATGCGCCACTGTGCCCTCCCCCCACAAGCTTTCATCTGCTGGTAATGGCAGGCTGGCAGGCAGGAGATTTAGACAGGCAGTAGGGCCGGCAGGAGATAGACAGGAAGGACAGGCTGGTAGATACTCAAGCAGACAAGAGGCAGAGAGGCAGTTAGGGAGGCAGATAAGGAAGCATGAAGGAGCGACAGGCTGAAAGGTCAGCAGACAGGAGAGAGTAGAGGCAGGTGGACAGACAGGAGAGAGTAGAGGCAGATAAACAGACAGACAGGAAAGAAAGACAGGAGATTATAGGCAAGTAAACAGACAGACAGGAGAAAGTGGAGGCAGGTAGACAGACAGGAGTGAGTAAAGGCACATAGAGACAGACAGGAGTGAGAAGAGGCAGATAAATAGACCAACAGGAAAGAGTAGAGGCAGGTAAACAGTCAGGCAGAGTCAGACAGCTAGACAAGGTCTTCAGTGGCTGTAAATCCTTGGCAGGGGTATATTTAATAGAGCAACATAAATTATTAGTGTAAAAAGAGGGAACAGAAATCAATAAGTTACAAACATATAATCATAATTCTGGGTCTGTTGTATGATGGCTCCTCCTGACAGGTGACATGATTTATCAACCATCATCCAATCGCTTAGTCTGGAAAAACAAAAAATGCGATAATTAAATTGAAATTATTTCAGTAGCAGTAGAAAATGTTTATCATCAAACTAGCTATACCTGCAAAACCGTGCACTACAACATCAAGGCATTTTCTACTTAATTTCCCTGGCTTTAGCCTCACAAATGCAGAGGACCTATTACTGGCAATCCCTTCCAACCCACTTCTATTGCCAAAGAAGCCAAGCCTTTCTACTAATCCCTATTTGTGTGTACCCACCCCTGTCTAAAAGTGTCCCTTCCGCTCCCTCAAAGGGATGTGTCCCAGCGCAGCACCACGCCCCATCGGTCATGCTGTTTGATTAAGACTCAGCCCCACGGCTTTATGGCGGACTGTATTGGACCTCTACAGGACCCCGGCTGGGACAAAAAGCACACGAGGGATTATCACTGCCCCTCCTAGCCAACCAGCCCAACTGTCACTGAGATCAAAGGCACAGCTCAGCGAGAGACGGGCCTTTTAGGGCAGGTGTCCTCCCTCCTATATCTCCCCTCACCCCTCCCTCCTACTGAAGGAGCGACAGAATCAACCCGGATATATTCAACCCGCAGTCCTAAATTATGGTCGGGATGTCATGTTTGAATGGTTACTGGTATATATCACTCAACAAGTTTGAATTGGGAATGGTCCGCCATGATGTAACAATACTTTAAACAATGTTGGATTTAGCTTGGACACAACTCGAATGCCTTGAGGTTGGTAGGTAATGGGTTGTCCTCTGAATTAAGAGCTAGCTAGTCAGATATTAAGGGTCACCTATTCAAAATAGCCACCTATCTTGTTGTCACGGAATTGTATTGCTTACTCATACCTGTCCAATGGCAATGCATTACAAAACAATACAATGGCCCAACGGCCCAAAAAGGCTGCAATAACTGATTTTATTGAGCTCAATTTAAAGTAAACTGTCCCAATGCTGAACAAGGCTCATATAACCTCTATTAACTTTGGATTTAGCCTTTATGGCTTCATATTATCTTATCAAAGCTTTGTAATCCATCCCTGGAGGTAAAGGTTTTAAAGGATTGCAGATCCATTATGTTTATGCAACACTAAACACATGCTGCCACTCCTAAATGTATTCCAATCGCACAGTAGTCCTCATAAAAGTATAGACTGCGAGGAGGATTAAAGTCCAAAAAGTACTAAGAAATATACATGGGCACAGTGATATATAGCAGGGGTCTCCAACAGGTCAATAGCGAACTTCTGGTAGCTTACAGCCCATTGCTGAATAGCTCACCAAACGAATCTGCAGGTACCTGCAGTTTTCAATTGTTCCACTGGAAACTCAT
This sequence comes from Esox niger, assembly GCA_016801105.1. NCBI lineage: Eukaryota > Metazoa > Chordata > Actinopteri > Esociformes > Esocidae > Esox > Esox niger. The sequence continues at coordinate 46,481 of JACXGJ010000487.1, forward strand.
GAACAAAGCAGTATCATACAACTACTTAATCAACATGACATTAACATGACCCCGCCCCCTTACATGACTGGCTAAATTAGACAAATCAAACACATTGTCCATATCTTCCAGGATGTGGCCCCTGTCCGTCAGTGATCGCTTCAGATCACTCCATATGCAGACAGCAGCAAATGATAATGGTTTCTTGGGAGTTGACAGAAATACACAGTATGGCCAAAAATATGTGGACACCTGGCCGTCAAACCTATATGAGCTTGTTGGAAATCCCATTCCAAAACCATGCACATTAATACGGAGTTGCCACCCTGTTTGCAGCTATGATTGCTGCCACAATCCCGGAAAGGCTTTCCCCAAGACTTTGGAGTGTCACAGTCGGAATTGGTCAGCAAAAAAGTGCATTCACTGTACCAAATCATCCCAAAGGTGTTCAGTGTGGTTGAGGTCAGGGCTCTGTGCAGGCCACTTTAGTTCATCCACACCTATCCCATCTAACCATGTCTTTATGGAACCTACATCGTGCACAGTCACGCTGGAACAGGGAAGGGCAATCTCAAATTGTTGCGACAAAGTAGGAAGCACTCAACTGTCTAAAATGTCATCTGTAGTGTTAACACTAGAACCGCCAAATGCTTATGCCCATTGGCGTTTGAGTTTGTTATTAAAATAAAACTGCCATTTTGAAAGCTACACCCTCCTTCCATGACTTTTCCTAAATAGGCGTATATTACTTTGTTCCTCTGTCGGAATTCTAACTTATGTCACCTGCAGAAAAATCTTCAATTTTTCAAATGAATTAACCATTTAAAACAGACAAATGCTGTAATTTATCGTTTTTGGGATTTCCATATAGTTTGATGATACCTAGTAGATGAACTGATGCTCTGGATGGATGGTGATTCTGCGGAGGAGTCCACGCTAATAGGGATGATTCGTATGCTAATGGCGCCAAATGGCGTTTGGTTCTGGCGGTTCTAGGGGGTAAAAAAGGCCTGGTGGTTTTATTGATAAGTAGAACCTTCACTGGAACTAAGGGGCCTAGCCCAAACCCTGAAACACAGCCCCAGACCATTATCCCTCGTGCACCAAACTATACAGTAGTCACTATTCATTTCAGAAGGTTGTGTTCTCCTGGCATCTGCCACAACCAGATTCATCCATCAGACTGCCAGATAGTGAAGCATGATTCAACACTCCAGAGAACACTTTTCCATTGCGCCTGAGTCCAGTGATGGATTGCTTTCCACCACTCCAGCTGATGCTTGGCATTGCCCATGTTGATATGAGGCTTCAGTGCAGCTGCCTGGCCATGGAAACCCATTTCATGAAGCCCCTGATGCACAATTCGTGTGCCGTTTGGAACTCTGTGGTGAGCAATGCCACAGATGATAGGCGATGTGTCTGCACTATGCGCTCCAGCACATGGTGAACCCACTCTGTGAGTTTGTGTTGTCCACCACTTTGTGGAAAGGTTGTTGTTGCTCCTAGATGCTTCCACTTCACAATTATAGCACTTAAAGTGGACCATGACAGATTTAGTAGTGCAGAAATTTCACAAACTCCCTTGTGGCAAAGGTGGCATCCTATGACACATACTTTAGGGAGTGCACTCTGAATAATGAACTTTCTCCAAAACCATCTCAGAACTTAAAGGTAGACTTACCTGGCGGTGCAGTATATCATGGGTAACTACAATATTTATTGATTTATTGTTGGTAATTTGTATGAAATGGAAGCAGGAGTAGGCTGGAGATTCATCCAAAACCATTACATACCTCTCTTAGTAGATGTACAGTTAAAGGAATAGGTGTTCTATTAATAAAAGGGAATTCAACCCAAACACCCTATAAAACATGTCCTTTGCTGTAATTAATTATTGACATTGACTCGGAACATACAATTTTACGATAATAAATTGATGTATTAAAGTAGTTAATTAAAAGTAAAACTGAGAAAACAATTGTGGAATTTTTTTTACTAAAACCGTATTCTAGAACATTCTTAAATGTTAGCTCAGTTTATTAAACCTCATTAAATGAGGCAGATATACAGAAAACATAGTTTGGAACTTTCTTTTGTGCAATAAGGACCTAGGGAAAAGTTTGAAAGCACCAAAAAAGAGAAAAGAAAGAAAAAAACTAGGAAACCCCAGATACAGAACAACTGTGTTTAACTTTGCAGATTTTAAGAGGAAATTCACTTATCGTAGCTGCTGTGTTACCAACAAACTTTTTACTATTGTAATACTTTATATAATTAAGTCCAGTGCTTGTAGCACCGAGGGTTTAACAGTGGCATCATCATTTCATGACAGATGCTGAACATTTCTTGATCACGTGGGGTGATAAATCTGTGAGACCAGGCAAGATGGTGAGTGGACCAGAGGACCGTTAATAATGTAACACAGACTTTGTGACATCGAGCTGGCAGGAACCTAGCCTATAACCTACAGCACATATAACCATACGGGACCTCCCAGATATAATATCACCTCCATGACACATCAAAAACAATGACTAACAACCCCAAAAAAAACACCCACGGCAGCAAGAAAGACAGAGTGAGAGAGATGGAAAGATACATATAAAAGCAAGTGAGCGAGGATCAGAGCTAAAGAGAGTGGGAGGGAGAGAAACCTGGCAAATCGTCACACCGTCATTAAAGTGACTGAATGGTTCTTATTATGGCATCTGAGGCCCTGCTGGCCCCGTGTGCAGAGCAGAGGGTCGACTGTAGTTCAGCACAGGGTCTTGTGATCAGGGGGCAAGACTCCAGATCTGGGAGGGAGGGAGAGAAGGAGCGAGGAAAGGAGGGAGGAGAGCGGGCAAGGGGAATGAGTGATGGACCCGGGGGTGCATGCCAAAACAATATATTGAACCCTGGTCTGATCCGAGGCTCCTCTTAAGTGTATTTACATTTGCACATTGCGGCCACCTTAAAACCCCTTTGTTTAGATGTTTCAAAGCAGCCCGTGTGTCTTAACCCCATCCTGTTGTTTGGTCATGCCCTCCCGCACAAACTACCTCCAACTCTCCCTCTCAAGGCCTCTCTGTCTCTCTCAGTGTCGGATTCTCCACAGTCGGTCTCTTTATTTTACTCTCCTTCGTTCTTTCGTTCTTTCGTTCTCTAATAGTCTCTCTCTACTGTCTCTCTGTCTCAGTCTCTCCCTCTTTCGTTCTTTCTTTCTTTCTCTTTTAGTCTCTCTATGTCTCTTTCTCTCTACTGTGCATCTGTCTCAGTTTCTCCCTCATTCTTTCTCACTCCACTCAATCTTGACTGGTCAGTGCATCCCCTTCTGACCCTCCTCACAGACTGTCTGTCCATTCATATCCTTCCTCCACTGTTTCCGTTCAAACCAACTCAAAGGATCTTTTATTAACTGTGTGTTCGCTTGTGTGCAGAGGGATTCTATTTTTACTCTTCGCCAGCCGCCTGTGCAGCTCGCCCGCTGTGCTGCCAACTATGCTTTGAGGCATTTAGGAGCTTTTAACTCTTTTCACATTGTGTTTCATCCAGTTCCCACATGTTATTCCCTAGCTCATTTACAAATGTTTATATGTGTTGATTTAAGCCATTATTTAAATTAGAGATTAAATGAGATTAGCTGGCAGACATTCCCGGTATGATGCTAACCGCAGCGGTCGACAGAATTACATGTCCTACTGGTGGAAAGAGGATTTTTTTTGTCTATTTACACTTCAACTCCTTTAAATGATTTCGAAGACAAATCATCTTGCAGTGTTTATCCTTTTGTCGAACCCGTTAGAATTGACTGGCCAACACATTTCATACAAAAAGACAACGTTCATTATCAGTAGCACTGACTTACTGACTAACCAACTGACTGACAGAACAAAAAGAAAACATTGGCTACTTTACAGCTCACACATATTAACATCAAGTTGATTTAAATTAATTTGACTGTCAGAAAAAAAGAAATACCTGCAGTGAGTGAAAACCCCCTGGCTACTACAAGTAGCTATTACATTTTATCTTTATATAGAAATATTTCTTTTTTTCATGTATGAAAAATAAATAAATAACCAGAGGCAACCTCCCGTTGGTTCACTTTCCTGATGCCTGTGAGCTGCTCTTTTTGATATGGGTGCCTGGAGTGAAACCTTGTTTGGACAGCCATGGGGTGGAGCTGGCCCGGCTTAAAACTCTGCCATAAAACACAGGCTCACACAGGGCAGCCCACAGGGGTCCTTACACTGGGCAGAGGGCGGGAGTCAGAGGAAGGGATGGATGGGGAAAGAGAGATATGAGAGAAAGGGAGGGAGAGAGGGAATGTATTGCAGCACCTTAGCGGGTGCCAGGGGTGAGAGATACACAGTAGCATTACTCCCCATCAAGGAAAACTCCAGCTGACAACAGATCCCAGAGTGCTTCACACAGGAAATGCACAGCAGCGAAGACTGTCACAGAGACCAGATAGTGGAAAGAGGAAATAAAATGGGGGAGAGAATGACCACTACAGCCAGTCTGAATCAGGGGCATGGCAACATGCACACCTACAAACAGACCTAAGCATATTAATCCCCACTTTTTACATTGGAATCACAAATAACTATGCCCTGAGCAGTGTAGGTTCTAGTAATGAACATCAAAAATAATCAGTGTGCTGATTCTGGAGATTGCTGGTTGTGTGGTAGAGAGATGGGGGAAACCAGGGATTATTCCTAGTTGTGTGGTATACAGATGGGGGAAACCAGGGATTATTCCTGGTTGCGTGGTATAGAGGTGGGGAATCAGAGGATTATTTCTGGTGGTGTGATATAAATGTAGGTAAACCAGGTGTTGGTTCTGGTTGTGTGGTATAATGGTGGGTAAACCAGGGGTTGGTTCTGGTTCTGTGGAATAAATGTTGGTAAACCAGGGATTGGTTCTGGTTGTCTGGTAAAACGGTGGGTAAACCAGGGGTTGGTTCTGGTTGTGTAGAAGAGCAAGAGATGGCTAGAATCAGGGCTAAGAGGAAGCATCATGGCCTTGTGTGAGAAAACAGGGAACATGCCGAAGTTATTACAGCAGGAAGGCAATCTGTCAAAGCCAGGCTGTTCTGGCATGGCCGATACCACTGGTGAGATCAGAGAGGCAGATTCTGCTAGCAATTACTGCTAAAGGACCTTGGATGCAGGCAGCCTGCTATCAATTATTTCCCTGGCCCCAGACACTTGGAGCAGTCAGGGCCCTACTGTCTGTTGTTTTTTGTAGTACAGGAGAGGTGAGGGCCTATGGGGCAGAGAGAAGGGATGGTGAGAAAAGAGAACAAGAGTCAATCTTCCTTCATTACTTAGATAGACAGCCAGATGCTGTACATGTAGTTGGTGTCATTGAGAACTGCCAATGTACAGACTTTGAATTGTTCTGCATGTTTTTCTCTCCATCCTTCCTATACATTGTCCCTCTCACCTCTTTCTCAGATCCCACGCACCCCCCACCTCACATGATTGAATGGAGGGATTAACCTTGGGAGGGAGAGAGAGAGACAGAGAATGTTCAGGCTGACAGCTCTAACCTGTGTGTTTACAGTGAGCCTTCAAGCCCTGTACACGCCATGCCAATGTCCCATACGGGACCCTATTTCCCATTCATGTAGAACTTTGACCAGGGGCCCAGATAAGAAGTGGTGCCAAAAACAGGGAATATTGTTAGGGGCGCAGGCCCTGTGTACAGGCTGAGTGAACTGCAAAGGGCCCATGATCAGGGCCTCCAAAGGGCATGGGCCTTTTCTCCACCCAGCTGCACAGTCCTCTTTCATCTGAACAGGTGCTCCGAACTGATGACCGTCTGAACCTTATCTAGGTGTCCGCAGCAATTTGTAACATGTCAGCAGGAAATGAAAATAATTGAAAAAAGTACTATAAAAACATTACTTTAAAAAGAATTGAAATATATACCTACTGTACAACATTTTATTTCAAAATAAAATTTGATGAGGTCATTACTTGATAGACTAATGGATGATAATCAAACATTCTCACCACTCATCCCCTTATCCTTGTGGGAAAGAAGGGATAGATAATTTTTCTGTAGAACGACAGCTCTCCGGCCCCAAACTCGTCCCCCGGGCACTGCCAAGGATCATCCGGCGCCAAACGCCCCCCTCCCCCATCGTCACTCTGCCGAGCCCCGGGCCCTTAGCACCTGGAAACCGCATTCTAATGGTAAGCAAATGTGTACTAAAACAACTTGCGCTGAACTGTCAGAGGAAGGAGTGCGGAAGGCGATGCCCCCCTTTGGGGTAAGGAGCGTAACATGCGTCAGGTCACGGACATGTATGTGTGTGTCGGAGGGGTGAGGAGGGCATTCTTGTCATTTTAAGCTTCTCAAGGTCAGCTAGCTGCCATCTTGAGTGTTCATATTATCTCATTCAGACAGGGTAATGTCCTGCAGGTATACCCTTGAACTGAAAGATGATAAAACTAGGGTCAACCTACACTTCCCGGTCATACTATTCAATAAAGCACTAGGAGTTCTATCCAGCAGGCTTCACATCATTGCTCTTTATGTATTAGACGTTTTATCATATGGGAATAATAGCTATGCTTTCACTTTTAAAAAAGAACTATATATTTGCAATAATACAACTAGATTTCTACTTTAAGAAACAATAAGATGTACATATTTTTTTCCAGTCAGCAAGACACTAATGTTTGTTTTAAAGTAGCAGTTGCGGTATCATCCCCCACTTACATATTTATGACAAGAGAACTCAAACAAATTGAAATATTTTCCTCACCATAATGGAATGAGACAAGTGGTTGACAAAAGATGAGCTACAAAAAGTCAATCAAATTCAATTACCTCTCAATAACCACCATAGAATACCACCACCGCCACACTCTGAACAGGTGAAAAGATTAAATTCCCCTTGGTTTCTATATGGATATTCAGGGGAATTTGTTTTCCTCAAGAAAATTAAAGTCTCATCTTAAGCCCTTAGGGTTTCTTTATCGCTCCATTATTCAATAGGTTTAGTCATGCACAGAGAGGTACTCAGAACTTTCCAAAGACTTTTCAGTGGAGCAGAGGAAAGTCACCCGGTCAGAACCCATTGTGAGGGGTTTACAGATTAAAACCCTGGTCCTATTCAACTCTGACCCCTTTTCCAACCAAACTCAAAAGTTTCTCTCAAACATCAAACTCTGGATTATCTTTTGATTTCCTCCTTATGTAGAAAAAAAGAGTTTCCACAGCTGTTGGGCTTGACAGACAAAGGGGGCGAGGGGTTGAGGAGTGATAGGCTGAAGGGGAGGGGGCGGGGAGGGTTGAAGTGTTAAGTCACCATATTTATCATGACTGGCCTACCTCTCCTGTCAGATCCATTTTTCTTCCACATGCTAATTAGTGATATCTTCCACCCCCGTCCCTCATGTCCCCCCTCCCCCCGTAACTATACACCCCCCACTCTGAAGCCCACTGCTCCCTTCTGCTCTCCTAAGCTGGAGGCCTTGCCCCTCTCTCTGGAGGAGAGCAGGTTTGTCAATTCAAGGCGAGCGCCCCCATTAGCATGTTAATCCACATCAAACAGCCCTGCCACAGCTCCCCTGGCCTCTCTCCCCTGACTTACATGTGTCACTTCCTCCACACCATCTCAAACACAACAAGAGCTGAAGATCATGAAACTGAAAGAGCCAATCCGGGATTTCAGTTCTCTAGCCACATCCCTTAGCTGTTTACCCCCCAAAAAATTCAGGCTGAGGATTTTGATGTTTGCTTTTGAATTCAAGATTGCTTGTTTTTACAGGTTTACAATGTCACCATAGGGGTTTTAGTTAATTTGGATCATCATTAACTATTTTTCCTGGGGTACACATAGAACATCAAAGACATGACAGAACCATTATAGACCAGACAACATACTATGTTTTTGCCATTAAATATACCAATAAAATAAAAAATTAAGAAAATAATATCCAAATAAAACCTTGTTCCTCATTATCATAAAGGCCATTTTTTAGTGCAGAACTTATTTTACCAGTTATGTAAATTGTACCCATTCTGGTCAGTAGTTGGTAATCTTACAATGTCTTATTATGGCAATTCAGTCAATCATATTTCACAGCTACAGCAAACATTCTTTAAATGTGACAAAGGGGTCCCTGGGGGAAAAAGTTAGATAGACATCAAAAGCTTCATTTATACTTATTTGTCCAATCTCTGTTACATCAACATAGTGATTTTGCATGAAAATGTAATGTCCATAATGCCGAAATAGCCTTTTAAAATTACTTTGCAGAGGACTTACGGAGATTTATTTTTAAAGGGGGGGGGGTTTGAAAAGAAAATTTAAAGGGCCTCTTAAAAACCTCTGAGTGAGATTAATAAATAATATTATGTTTCAGTTGAAAGGAAGTTTGCAGGAAACATGGTATGGGTTTGTGGCAGCACTACAGAACAGGCAGAGAGAGACATCATAATTCATATTTAAAGCCATTGTCCTGCCAGTGGGCCCTTTATTGACAACCAAGGCCTTGTATCTGCACTGAAGGCTGTAACTACATCCACATATGTAAGGCCATAAATCTAACTCAAAGAGAAAGATATGCTTCGGTCACAAGACTTTTGTATGGAAAAACATTGAGGGTTGGATGCAAGGCTTAAAAATCTATCAAACTGTATGGTGTGTGAAATGTATATATGATGGCTTCAAGAAATGATTTTCATGATCAAATTGCCACATTTGACAACATATTTCGGTACAAAAGCCCTTCAATACACATTAACTACCATCCATTATCGCCAACCATATATCTAAAACATTAGGTACATAATTTGGCTACAAGTGAAATACTCTGTATTGAAAACATTAGCACTGACATACACAAAACATCGGTACACTAAATCCCACAGGAATGTGATTGAGATGTTAAAACCAAGTTCGAAGCCAAGGCACTCATCTAGTTTTCAACCTGATAATCATTGCATGCAACCAAATGCATCACGCACTTTCTATCTACAGTGAAATCAAATATTATAAGAAATAGAAGGCAATGCCTGGATAGTGTACTTTTCGTTTTTTTACTTCTCGTTTCTCAGAGCCTGGCCAGGCACAGCTCAGAAAAATGCTTGCATGCAGAAGATCCTGAGAACATGGCTGCCGCATCGAGGCTCGTCTGCTACCATCAATCACACCCCAAATGGCTTCTTTGACACTCCCACTACTCATTCTGCACCGCGCCTGCCTTGTGTGACCACCATCTTGGAAATAACCGGGGGGGAAATATGTATGTTGGTTGGGATTGGAGTGGGGCAAATTTAAATGGGTTAGGGACTTGAAATTATTCCCAAATGTTCACATCTTAGCAACAGGTTTCCATACACATAATCTAGCGAGCAGGAACTTCAACAGGTTCCAGGTCAGTGAGGGCAAGAAGTGAGTCCTCTCATTGATATCACATGGTTAAAAGCTGAAACCTCCCTCATCCCTTCACACTCGTCTCTTCTTTCTTTCCCTCATCTGTCCTCCAAGCCTTCATCTTTTCTCTCTCCACCTGCCTCCCTCTCCCTCCCTCCCTCCCTCACTGTGCGGAGGCCAGAGACAGATTTACAGCGACTGTCAAAGTCAGGGATGACAGATAAATTAATCTTCTCTTCATGAGTTTACATGCCCGGCATCTGGGCTGCTGATCTGGCCCTAACAAGCACCGGGGTCTGGGCGAGCTGTCTTTTAGAGCTGATGTTTTCATGGCCAGAGATGAATTACCCTGTCATCCGAATCTATTTATACTGCCGTTAGGAGAGGGAAAGGTGGGGCCCGTCCAGCGTGTGTCTCTGGACCCAGGACAGACAGATTTCATGGGTTAAGGTCCCCTTGAAGCATCTGGTGGAATCGGGTTCTGTCAGCAAGGCCATCCGTCCGTCCTCTCGTCTGTCCACACCGAACGTCCATTTTGGAGGATCTTTGTTATGCGATAGTGGACAGATGCGATTATCCATGTCCAGAAAACCAAAAGATAGTTGAAACGATGTGGAAACCAGAGGCAGATAGGTATATTTTCTCAGACCAGGAGAGAACTTTATTGTCAAGAAAGATAATTTTTTTTATGTTTTGAAATTAATCGAAATTTGTGTTGCAGGCAAGCCTGGCTACCAAAACGCCTTGCTCTTGCAAAACACTATGCAAAGCCCATTGATGTTGCCTCTGCAGGCAGTCTGGATCTGAACACCGCCCAGGACACATTCTGTTGACAAAAGTGAGATTGTTCCCACAAAACTGACAGGTTTTGTCCGAGGGATCCCAGCCTATGTATAATTCGGGCCAGAACACAGAACGCAACATTTACAAAATGGCTGAAGGGCAATTGTTTTTTAGAACACACATCCATGTATAACTATTATTTTTATTTTATCTCTATTTTTATAGGATAGAGGAAAAACTACTATGAGGAGTTGCTATAGCGAAATGCCGCCCTCTGACATCCAGCCTTCCACCATAGTTGGTGTGCAGCCGATTTGCGTTGCCCTCTGGTTGCACTGACACAGATATGCTGCATGTTAACATTGAACAAAATATATTTAAAGACATTCATCTCGGCTGCAAGTGTTTATTTGCTTCTGAAAACATTGTATATACTTTGAATTAATTAATAAAACATTTAAAAGTAACAAGAATTCCTTGTGTTGCCCAAAAAGTAATTGATATATTGCAAGATGGCTAGAAGAAATTGTGTAAAGACATCTGAAGCAATGTCTTTGCTGTGTGCTTCAGATGTTGTTGCGCTGAAACTTTGCCCCTTTCTGAGACGCATTCCACTCTGGATTGCGTTCTTGGTCACCTCTTCTTGGGAGTATTGGAGGTTCCATTTCACAGTACATTGTTCTCCTTGAACGTTTTAAAGCCTTCGTAATCTTTTTATAAACGTCCTCAGTTCTACGCCCTGACACAATTCTTAGGTCTACAGGGAGTTCCTTGGATTTCATGGCTTGGCTTTTACTCTGAAATGAACTGTGAAATGTGAGATTTCATATGAATGACCGTGTGCCTTTCTAAATCGTTTCCAAACACACACACACACACACACACACACACAAAAGGTCACTTAGAAATGTCCTTGATTTCTATGAAAACATACAGAACATGAAATGAGTTTGAATAGGATATAAAGTCATTAATATTGGTTATAAATAATTATTCTTAATTGAAATAAGTCTCTTTCAAACTTTGCTTTTGTCAAAACATTCTACATGTGCAGCAAATATAGTCTTGCAGACCTATGGTTCTAGTTGTTAATTTGTTGAGATAATCTGAAGAGATGTCACCCCAGGCTTCATGATGCAACTCCCACAAGTTGGATTTGCTTGATGTGCACTTCCTGGCTCCAATCAAGCATATGGCATGGTGTTGCCAAATGGAGTGGATAGCCTTCATTCTTCAAGATTCCTTTCAGTCTGTACATATCTCCAACAATACCACCACCAAATCACCCCCAGAAAATAACATGCTGGACACATATTTTCAGTTGGTTTGCATCTCACAAATGTTCTTCTTTGTGATCCAAACACCTCAAATCTTTGTCTGTCCATAACACTTTTCCCAATCTTGCAAATATAAAGATATTGCCGTATATTTGCAACTCCGCATCCCACAGTCTCGTCTTCACTGTTGATGTTGAAACGTATGTTTCATGGGAACCATTTAATGAAGTTGAGGACCTGTGAGCCGTCTGTTTCTCAAACTAGACACTCTAAAGTGTTTGGTCTCTTGCTCAGTGGTGCACCAGGGCTTCAAACTCTTGTTTCTATTCTTGTTGCAGACCGTTCGCGCTGCTGGTGAAGGGAGTTGTACACAGTGTTGTATGAGATCTTCATTTTCTTGGCAATGTCTCGCATGCAATTGCCTTCATTTCTCAGAAAAATAATATACTGACAAGTTTCAGAAGTTCAGTGTTTTTGTCAATTTTGAGCTTGTAATCAAACCAAGAATTGCTGATGCTTCAGATACTCAACTAGTCTAAATAAGGACAGTTTTATTGCTTCATTTATCAGCACAACAGTTTTCAGTTGCTAACATAACTGCAAAAGAAACTGAAACTGAATACATATAGCCATACATAGTTTGTATAGAGAGAATATTCAAAACTCAGTCAGCATAGAAGGTAAAGACATGGACAGGGATGTCTTTCAGAGTTGAGTTGTGCCTTAGACTGCTGATGAAAGCCAAGCCAGATGACTTTCATGTTGAGGTACTGTACTGCTCTGTACGTCTAAAACTCTGCGCTGTAATTCATCTTAAAATGGATGGCTCTGTCACCTGGACTAACACGTCGCTGAGAGAAGCCATCAATAGTTTTTGTCAGAAACTGCACACTGCGCGAGACGACTCATCAATCACCATTTACATAAAGCAAAGAGCTGATTTCTATGTGAGACTGCCAACCAGCCAGTCAGGCAGTTGGAGAGGGAGGAGGTTGCTGCAGAGACTGTCTCAGATAAAAGGCTCTGCTCTGTAAGCCCTCTGAGACAGTGTGCAGGAGTCAGAGAGCCATGTGATGTCAATCTACCAACCCATCGCTTTTGGCTAAATACCAACGAGCTATACATCAAAGCATAAATACTAGGAATGTTTACTTCCTTGGCTGAAATCTAAAGGAAGCAGTGCCAAATTAAGAATATAATGGCAAGAAAAAAAATAGGTGTTCATATTACACTAACTTAATATTAAACAACATTACAGAGAGTTCAATGTGCATACTGCTACAGTAAAAACAATGTCACATCAAATGTTTTGTGTGTAGAGTAAAAAAGGCTTGGCAAAGTGTTCACCTTTCTAATAATAACCCCGCACGCACATGCACACGCACACGCGCACACGCACACGCACACGTTAAGAATTCAATTTGGAAGCCATCATCACCAGCAGCTAGGAGGACAGGAAAGTCATATTGCTGTAATGCTCAGATTATCAATCATCCTGACAGTTTGTTGGTGTTATCACTGTACCTACCATTAACATGATGTCTGGCCCAGATTGTCAGCAGGAGCAAACACTAAACAGACCAGGATTAAAATGCACGTCCCAAACTACATTGCCTCTGTGGCATAGATTGCCTCGGACTGACTAAAGTACAACTGACTACGCCACTGACTTTCATTTATAGGACATGCTGTCTGTCAGAAGAGGCGTTAAGTCCACATAGCCAAGCTGACAAGGCCAGAGATAGTGTCAGTGTGTTGCGCTAAAGTAAATGCACAAGCTTTCACTGTTTAGCACATCCCAATATGTCACCATAGTAGGCCCGTATACAAAGCCTGTGCCCTATAACAGAGTTGACAAACGAGGTACAGCTGGTACAATTACTGTACAACCATGCAAACGACTTATGGATGGATTATCATGAAAATAAAATAACAGTCCAGACAAAAACACTACATCCGCAGTACACATAAAGGGAGAAAATGACATCCGTCATCGTTGCTACTGTTGCTTTTTTTGTGTGGTGCACAATCCATGGAGCCTCCATGTGGCAAAAACATTGCCAGTCTGATAAAGACAGGTTCCTGTAGCATTATGCTGATGGCAGTCAGGATTTGCAATAACCGGTATTAGCCAGTGGTCCCATCCTGGTATCAATGTTACAGGCAGGAGGAAGTGGCGTTGGGAATGTCTCCCTGGCATAGCAAATGTTAGGTCCCTTGATAGCAACTGAGCAATGTTCGAAGGCCACATCGTATCCAAACAATGTTTCCGGACAGGTGCTTCGCTCTCATGGCTACATTTAACCATTTATTACATGGATATTTCCAGCAGGATAATGTGGCATGTCATAAAGCATGTGTTGTCTCAGACTTGTTCCAGGAATGACCAATAAAAACATTTTAAAACACTCCTGCCAACGCCAATGAATATGCCTGCGAGTACAGCTGATTTGACAGGCCTGCACTGTGCTTGGGATCATTGTCCGGCTGAAAGGTGAATTTTCTTGCAAGCCTTTGTTTTTTTGCCGACTGAAGCTGTTCTATTTCAGAATGTGTCTGTATTTTCCACTATCAATACTTCCATTTTACCAAGATGGCCAATCCTTACTGATGAGAAGCATCCACCATGCTTCACTGTAGGAAGGGTGTGTCTTGAGGCCTGGCACATAACTATCTTTGTTTCATCTGACCAGAAATTGTTTTCCCACAACTCAGTCTCTCTCATGCTTATAGAATGGACTTTTTGAGTAACATTTTCTTTCTGGGCACCATCCAAAACAGGCAAATATTTTTGCAAGGCTCGACATGATTGATTGGTGTACCAATACTCCATTGCTCCCAGCCACTGAAATCTGTAGCTCCTTTAAAGTGATTGTTTTTTGCTAAGATGAGAGGTAGAGAGGCAATTTTGGCCAAAACTTAAAGTGGTATGTGTGGCGCAAACATAAACTTACCCATGACTCAAGACACACCATTCCTACAGTGAAGTAAGGTTGTGGCAGCAAGCAGAGAAGCTAAGACAAATGGGAATAAATCACTCCAATACTGTGTGCAAAGCTGGTATATATATATCCCAAAATATTCAGAACTGTTATTGCAGTAAAACCTGGCTCTACCAAATATTAACTTGTTTGGGTTGAATACTTAAGCAACACATTTAGTTTTTTTTCAGGTGTACCATTTGTTATACAATAATATTGAGAGAATTAGTCAGGTCTTTGAACACATGTGTATATAGAGCACAAGCTCAAAGTATTTAGACAGTGAAACATTGTAGTTTCTTAAGCTTTGTTTTGCAGAACCATGGATAAACCATAAAAAATGTCGGCACTTTTTTAACCTAGTCGGGTCTGTTGCCATTTCCTCTCACCCAGATTCAGATATTTTACTTTGCTATTCGTACAATTATAAATGTGACCACAGTCGTTTGGGCAAAAAAAAAATGACCATCCCAAAGTCACTGCCCAATCACAGCCCTAGGTAGAGGGAAACTGTGTGGTCAGTTAGAGGGCTATAACACGGAGTCTACAGACGACGTGGCTGGAAATACATTCGTCTTTCCTTGCTCTACCTCATCAGACTTCATTGGAAAAGTCTTTAGCGCTCAACAGATATGCAAATGTAGCTACACTTCATGAGTAAACATATTAGTAGGACCACTTGTGCTATAAAAGACATTTTGGTGGCTCTTGGAGACTCCAGCGAGAGAAACAAATATCCATAATTTAAAAGATCTTGACAGTTAAAAGGCTGTTAATGGATGTTTAAATGCTAGCACTGTTGCCATGCTGGTGAACAAGGCCATAACGCAGAGAGAAATGTCTCCTCGCAACCTTTAATCAGACAAACTTACAGCCAACACACCACCACTCAACCTCTGATGCTTAAAAAGAGAGAAAAAAGGTCTCCACGAAACAGTAATAGTTTAGCAAGAAATTAGACAGTATTATATTTTTCTTAGGTACATGCACACAGGTCTTTTGTCAGAGGTAAAAAATGGTTACCAAATGGTCTCATCACTGTTTACTTAATTGTCATACAGATTTTGGGATTGCCTCCATAATCTGCCATCCTATAGCAACACATTTACATTAAGACAAAGAAAAAGGCACTAACTACCTGCCATGGTGTTAGTCATAGAAATGTTACTCCAGGAATGTCCTTTCTCATAATTACATACATCTCTATGGTCCTGGTATCCTTTAACTGAGGGAAGCAGCATCCAGCATCCTTTGTTTGTAGGATCTCTCAATATCCTACCTGATGCAGTACATCTGCAACATGAAACAACATTGTCCTTTCTGTCCAGGACCAGACCCTACAATCATTCGTCATCATGTAATCACAATGAGGTTGTTTATTAAACATTAGGCCTCACATTGCTCTTCTATTTTAAAATAATTATGATGCGGCTTTGACACAAGAAACACTTAAGCTGCAAGTCAAAACCACTAGGTTTTATTGTAGCAGAGCAGCTGAACAAACTCAGGGTGCTGTTCAATTTCAAAATGTCTTACAAGCATTAAATAAAACTGATCTATGGAGATGAGCCATACAGGTGGGAGGACGCAGACGTCTGAATAGGTTGCATCACTTCTGCCTAATGCCGATGCTGAAGGGTTTTCGTCACAATAAGGCGTCATGTGTTTGGTTAAGAAATGATAGTTTTCACTATGGATGTGTTATTAGCCCAATCCTAACAATGTGTTCAATATTGACCAAAGAAAATTGCCGTAATATATCACAACTGTGGCGGAGAGAGTACTCATTGTTGTCATCCAGACAGGGAGGACAGGAAGACAGTACATCTCAGGAGGACACTAGTCTCATGGTTCTCCTTGTCATGTCCTGATTAGTCTCCCCTCTGGTAAGAAATCGACGGGTATCAAATGTCTAGTTACAGTGTAACACAGCTTGAACGCTGAAATAGTAATTGTGGGTCAGAACAAATCAATGCAGTGGTATTCATCAGGCTTCACCTATGTACTCACATAATGTAAGGGGAAGAGTACATACACCCATAAAGTACAATGAAGAGTATAGAGGCTCTATACAATGAGAATTTGATTGAACATCAGCATGTACATTGGACTATGAGGCAAACTCCAGGTTCTCTGCTGAAGCTGCTTCGCCTGTTATAACAGCTAGACTGTAATTCTCTAGTCCACCTCCCCCATGAGCAATAGCTCTCATTAATCCCCCTGTACAAAAACACATTAATACAGTGACTGAGCTCACATTCTTGCCCTCTCACAAAGGGGAACCGGGTCTAGGTTGGAATGAAACGTCACACATTACAGAAGCCATTATCTTTAGTCGCCAGTGTCATTGTGAATGAGAAAAGACCGAGAGGGTGGTAATCCTGGTCTAATAGGCGGAGTAAAACGAGAGAGAAAAGGAAACTAGGGGACTGGGTCAGATCACTTGTTTCTTTTACTTTGTCTTTGTGGGCAGAAGTATGTGGTCATATTTTATATTATCTCTGAATGAAATGTGTTTCAGATGGAGGCCATAGGAACAAAAGAAGACTGCTATGACAATCACCCTAAATTATAGAAGGTCTGGAAAGACAGAAGGGTTTTCTTCTCTCATCACACAATATCGGCATATCCACACTGATTGTTCTGGTAGAGACAGAGAGAGACAGAAAGAGAGAACCTTTCCTTTTAATTAAGTGGCCTGTCGGTTATAGCCTTTCTTAATCTTTAAACCAGGGAGCTAAACTCAACTGGCATCAGTCATCAAATAGCTTGCTGAAAATAACCAGTGTGCAACAAATCTGATTACTCGATCTGCAGTCAATCAATGGGAAGAAAATCCCCTCAGATCCTCTATGACTGCAGCGCTGCAGAACACTCATCCACCACATCCATCCATCAAGACAGAGGTCTCCACGAGGTCACCTGTCCTCCATGGTTCCAATATAAAAATCATTCACAGCATCCATCCGCTGAAACCATTATCAACACAAAATGGCAAAAACAGGTTGGGAACTGAGGGGATATCGGAACACACCATTTGGGATATCAACTTATGACACAATTAATCACTTTGAAATCTGTATTGAAACCTATTTCCGAATCATGATTCATGTTCTTATGAATAATTTGGTCATCAAAGTGGTTCCAAATACTTTTACTTTGCAGCTTGGATTAATTTCATGTGACAGTTAATGAGACTGGAATTCTCTTCATGGAACTCATCTCATCATTTCCACCACAAGAAATCACACAAAAAACCCTTTGTAGAACGTCCTATCACCTTTTCTCATGAGAAATTTGGTTGTCCAATCACCTTCCTTCGCTTCCGGATATTCTTTTCAATCCCCAACACCTCCAGCATCCTCTGCTGGTTTTACAACTTCAAAAACACACCTCATGAAATAGTCAGGAGGTCTGTCTGACATGTGTCCCCCTGCCCTGATGGCATGCCAACACCAAAGGGCAGCATTGATTTTCTGTTGGGCCGGCTCGGATTAGCTCTCTTCAGGGATTAGCTGCCTGCCCACGGCCTCAGGGTTCGCTATAAAACTAATAATTAATTTAAACAGCCAGTCGGGCCCTAGTGTGTGTGTGTGTGTGTGTGTGTGTGTGTGTGTGTGCGCGCAACTGAATGGTACTCAGCGGAAACGAAGGAAAAGTGGTGAGTTATCTGTGTAACATGTCTGATAACAGCATAACAATGACACTAATGCAACAATATCTATTGTTCATATGAAATATAGGACACATCTTTTTAAAGCCAGATTTACCACTATTAAAATAGGTTCATTACAGGTCAAATGTAAATAAATATTTTAAACTGATGTAAATAAGACATCTAAATTTAACAGTTGCCTTCAGACAGCCTAATTAGCCTAACCTAAGAGCCTATTTAGACTACAACAATTGTTATGACAACCATTTAATTCAAATAACATATTATGTAAATAAAAGTTTCATTTCACAGTAGCAATTACAAAGCTTTTCTGCACTGTAATGTGAAACACATGCACGGGTAGTGCTTTGGTCAGACCAGTGTCCTTGAAAGCATATATATACTAACTAAATATGGTGTTTATCAAACAAGTGCTGTTGCTGGTGATAGCAGAACGGTTGTTGCCATTGAGAGATGATTTTAGTTGTTCCCCAACAGCAGAATAACATTTCTACATCACAGTTTATTCCACTCCAATACAAAGTGACTGAGACGTCGTCTGTAGAATTCCGTATCTGTCAGAAAAGTGTCTCACGTTACCACGATGTGATGTGACAATAAGCATTTGAACGTGATTACACTATACATTTGTTAACCTCTGATGCAAATAAATAAATAAATAATATATATTTATATATATATGCTCTACGTCTATATGCTTGCTTGCCTTGACTGACAGCCATGTCACAAGTCAAATGGGATTGATGGAGTGATGCTTTACATGCATTGGAAAAAGTAAACATGCTGCTTTGTTCAGTCTTCAAAATCACACTGCCTATTTGGACATGAATAAGACTGGGACTGTGTACTGAGGTTATAGACAGCCGTTAGCTAGCTGACCAACCCTGTGTAGAGAGAACCGTAATTCAATCTCCAGATAGCTGGCGACTGTTGTTGCGAGTGATGGCTGATCATGTGACACGGCAGAAGGCCTATTCATTCATAAAGAAATCAAACAACACATTATACAGTAGCCAGTTTAATAGCAATCCCAGTTTGAATACAGTCCGGCCTGAATAATTCAGGGCATGGATTCTACAAGATGTCAAAAAAAAGGTGCCCAATGGTATCCAATAGTCACTGCGAATCAGACGGCGGTATTTTCATTTTTTTTACCAGCCAGGTCCATCTCATCCCAAAGATGGTCCGTTAGGTTGAGGTCTGGGGACTATGTTAAGTCCACTGATGTTCACTTAGTTAGAGCATATAAAACCAGGGTTACGGCTCTGATTCCCACCAGGTCCATTATGAATATGTATTCACTCTGGATAGGAGTGTATGCAAAATGACTTACAACGTATAGAAACACCACTTGATGAAATGTTCCAGGACTCAATTTAAAGGTTTTAGCGACCAAGAGCTCAATGGAACTTCTCTTGTTTTAAACTGATAGGAGCCGAATCCTGTGTGTTTGTCTGCTGCACTAAACCATCTGTGACGGGGACTGATGAACTGGGCATTCCTAGATTACGTCTGGCACGCCATTGCTGTGGTGAGCCGTTATCATCACGGACTGTCCGATGCAAACTCTGGTCATTCTCCGGGGACCTCTCATTAGCAAGCTGTTTGCACTCGCAGAGCTGCCGTTGACTGGACGTTTCTGGTTTGTTGCACCATTCTCTTTAAACCCTAGACACTACTCACATTCAAAGGCACAGGATGAAGGTTGTCAGATACTGGACCCAGCAGGTCTAGCACCGATAATTAGAATACACTCAAAGTCACCAGGACTACATTTAGCCTATTCTAACATCTAATATTCCAGAACCTGAATTCTCCAATGTCAGTGTACCTGCTTTAAATATATATATTTAGTGAGTTTGTGAAGGGGGTGGTTTATCTAATAAAAAAACAGATCGCAAAAGCCTAAAGCATTGAAGTAATAAATAAATAGACCTAATGTTCACTTCTAACTAAGTCGAAGAGCAAAAGATTTAGCTCAGTCAGTTTATCTTGATGAAATGGTAATTACTGTCCTGTTTAAACGCAGGTATTGTGGAAGGATCAGTAAGGCTGAATGACAAGAAGAACCCTTAAGTAACTATCTGCGGTAGTAGAAACATCCTCTTCTCTCAGACATATAGTTCGTATGGACAGAACTATTATCCAGAAAACACCTGGATTTAGGAGAAACCTAACAACCAAACTGACCAACAGATGTATGCCCCAGTCCTCAGACCTGTGAAATCTCTCTCTCCATCTCTCCCAATCATCCTTCCTGCCGACTGGGTTTCAGCAACACGGTAAAAGGGATTTATCCACCTCTCTCTCCACTCTTTCACCTACTTTATCCTGTCTTCTCGTTCTCCAACTCTTTCATCTGGCTGACACAAAAACGGCCCCTCAGATCAGCAGTCCTGCTCTGCACACCCTGTTGAGTCTGTCTGCAATGTAAAGAATGACTATCATCCGGACCCCTCCTCTCCTCTCCCCATTCTCTTTTCCCCGTTCTCCCTTTTCTCCTCCTCTCTTCCCCTTCATCCTGCTCCTTCTCTCTAGATTTACCTCCTCTTTTCCCCGTCATCTACAACCACTTCAATCTTCCTCCTCCACTCATCCTCAACCTCCTCTGCGCCTTTTCCGTCCCCCTTGCCCTCCTCTTCACCACCTCCTCCTGTTATTCCTCCATTGTTTGGTGTTTGTTTTGAAGCCTTTTAGTACAGAGGCAGGGTTCTGACTGCTGAGGACCCCAGAGCCCCTGCACCAGACAGTAGTATAAAAGAAAGGACTGTTTTCCTTGCCTGGAGTACAAACACTCCTTCACCACCAGCACAATTACCGAGGGAGAACACTTTAAACAGCTCCAACCGCCTGGACAGGCAGAAAGGAGGGCGGATCAGAGGGATCCAGGCCTACAGTCAGATGTTGATATAGTCGGTGTCAGACACGGATACACTAAGTTCACATTGAAAGCCAGTAAAACAGACTCAGTGGTGATCAGAGTCACTTCACACACTCTAATGGGAAGACTGTATCTATGAAGAAACAACAGATAGGGGCCCAAAATGGTCAGTCCGTTTCACTGGGTGAATATTCCAAAACTGGAATACACATGTCAGCTGCCTAGATACAGAACAGGCCGCCACTGTTTCTTATCTCAACATGTGCCTCAGTAAAACAAGAAGGAATGAGGCAACAGACCACTGATGTATTGCAGCCTGACCATTAAAAACCCCATTCAGTCTGATGGATGTCATATGTAACTATAAACGCTATCTCTAGACTTTGATTCTAGGTCATTCCTATAACTGCATGTTTTATAGAGAATGGTTTTTCATGCTGCTGAAATGAAGTGAGTAACAACAAACAGCTAAAAAGCTCAACAAGGGGGATTGAAAGAGTGTGTGATAAAGAAATGAGAGGGTGAGATAGAAAACAAGAGAGTGTGTGCGAGTGCGATATGGAAACAGAGTGTGACAGAGAGTGTGAGGTAGAGAACGAGAGAGATGGAGAGACAGATAGAGAATGAGAGAGTGAGATAAAAAGAGGGGAGCAAACAAAAGTCATCGCAGAGACTAGATAAATTCCTTCTCTCTTCCATCGACCTAACCACCATCAGGCTGTGGGAAGTAGGAGAGCGGTGAGGACGCTGGCAGAGAGGAGAGGACAGTCAGAGGCTTTCATGAGCCAAAGCTGTAAAAGATGTCACCGAGTTTATCTGAAATGGAAATGGAAAATGAGTTACAGCTGTGTTGAGAATGTGCTACAGCTGTCCAGAGATAGAAATAGTTTAAAGCCTTCTAACTGGGGTGAGGCAGAAGAAGAGATGAAGGAGAAAAACCTCAGCACCATCTCAGCCTGTGAGGTTGGATGATGGGGTCTGCAAAGCAATCAAATGAGATGGTCCACCATAGGGTATCAGTCAGTGGGCGGAAAACCGCTGCTAAAACCCTGCTGAAGGGTCATTATTTCAGACAGCATTTATTGCAGAGACAAAGCAGCACATATTTTCTAACGATGATGATGATGATGATGGAAGGTCTGAGGGCTTCCCCAAGGCACTGCGATTTAATCCCTCCACTGTCGACACGTTTCGTGTGACCCTCTTAGAAAACTCTTAACATCACAGGAGCCACAATCATCCGCTAAAACCTTTGTGGGGTATGCCTCGTGTGTACATGTATCCATCTTCCATTTTGAAACCCCTCTTCTCTCTAGTAGGGTACTGTGGAAGGTGGATTAAGAGCCATGGAGCTAAGAGCGACCATATGGCACAGGCAGGCAAAAACAGGAATGCAGGAAACTCCTTTGTTTCGGCTTCAAGGGGGCTCTGGCACTGATTTTTTTTGTTCCTCCCTGCTTGAGACGCCTAGCAAAAGAAAGATGTCCACGATCTTTCTTTACACCCCACCCCAAAATAATCTATTCCATGCCTTCCAGTTGTTTACATCATCCGTATCCGAGACATAAGTTCTAGATGAACCATGAACTTACAGGAAATGGTGAGTCCACTGCAGTAGCCTCGAGACGGTCCTCAACGTGTTCGCTTCACCTCATCTGCCTGATGAGAGAATTAGTCACGTGCTCGTTGAAATCTTCTATGTTCATCCGGCATATATCCTTCACCGTGCCTGTGTTTTAAACTAGATAGAACTAAATGATCAGGGATGAAGACAGGTCACCATGTTGGGATTTGTCCCCTGGTTCAGCACATATTATTCCGATACGTAGGTTACTGACAGCTCACTGCCAGCTCTAATCATCTCCCTTTTACACTCATTTAAAAATTCACACACTTAAGTCAAAACTCAACTATGCATTAGCTCGCCACAAATCGCCAACTTACTAAACATGTCACTAATAAATAATATATTTGCGATTTCCCCCTTCTTATTTACATGGTCTTACGGCAACAACTATGAGTTAGTGTTAAAGTATTAAAGACGTGTTTAAATATGTAGGAGAAGCGAGATCTTAGCATTAGGAAGTAGCTACTGCATGAGTTTATGCAATATTCCCAGTCTCTGGCAAGAGCCGGGGCCGCTATGAAAATAAGTAAGACACATGGACGATTTGTTTTGAACTTGTCAGAAAAGAAAGGGAGTATGTCCGCCGCTGGCCCTATCAGGTCAACCCATAAAGATCCATCACTCAACATTGCTCTCTGCTAAAACGCTAAGGAAACATATTGTAGATTTTAAGAGCCTTTTTATTCCACCAGACTGTGTACTAAAACTAATTGGATTTGTGTCAATGGAAAAAATATCTCCTCCGTCCCTGGGAAGGGCTTTGAACTCAATAGCTCTGACGGGGAGTAGAGTGAGTGGGAACTTTTGTCGCATGCCAAACGGCAGGGAGGAAAATTAAATCGCTGGTCAACATAAAATATTAAAATAGTACAGTCCTGTCATTTTTTTTTATTATGTTAGGCCCATTCATTATGACCGGTAAGGCAGTGGATTTCTCAAAATGTAGTGGGTGATAATTGAAATCATTACAACAATACCACTGACCTGTTCCTAAACAATAACATATAAATCCCATCCAAATAACGGGGGAACCTGTGACAGTTGGCCGGGGTAAAAAACTAAGTGCTGAAACAGAATCCTCTTTCTTCCCTCTCCTTATCCTCCCTCCCTCCCTCATTCCTTTCCTTCCAACTATTTCTCTTCATCGCTTAGTATACCCTCTGTCCTCTCTTTCTCTCTTTTCCTTTCACCCCCCAACTCTCACCCCCTCCCTCACTCACGTTCTTGAGCCAATAAAGCGTCAGCTTTTCTCCCCAACAGTGTTGGCTGTGTGTCAGCAGTAAGGCCTTAAAGGCCTGCCATAGAGGGCTGAAGGACCCGTAAATCTTTTTCTGTGTCAAGTGGCATGCCATACATCTTGGGATAGAGAAAACACGTGACTCACTCATAGAAGGGAATGACACCAGTGCCCAGTATATATTTAATTTGAACAAAAGGAAAATAAAGCTGTTCCAGTCCACTCTAGAATCCAACCCCACCCCAAGGTGGCCTGGGGCTAGTGAGCGTTCCGTAACGGAGCCGGAATGCCTCCAGAAGGCCGACAGCAGAGATCAGACAGTGATTTAGGGATGAGTCCCTCTCTGTCATCAGTGGGCTTTCCTTGTGATGTTACAGAGATAGGGATGTATACTGTGTTGGTGAAAGAACGGCTAGGAGATGACTGGAGGAATACAATCGTACATAGCAGGGGGGTTACGCTGTGGGCATCTGTGGCTGCCGATGGAACTGGCGCTCAGCTGTCTTCATTGAGGATGTGACTACAGGTCGTGGTGGACATTTAAAAATATGAGTATTCGAGACTGGATTGAATACAACATTACGTAGCTGACCATTGGGTAAAGTGTCAAATTACACTTGGTGGCCACGGATCTTCGATTGGAGAGAAATATGAAAAACCAAAATAAGAGAATATCCCTATGATAATAATAAATAAAATTCACATTTACTACACTTTGCAGTTGATTCTGGACAGCATTCATCGCTCTTCTCCACAGGTTGTCTTGATTGAGCAACATTATTTCAATTTGCTATTTTCCAAGGCAATAAGCACCAACAGCTATTCAAGCAAGGCAGAGGTGTTAAAATAACCTATTTTATAATGATTTCACTGGAGAAATGCAATCAGAAGCATTTTTATTACAAGGGGTGGTACTTAGGACTGATGCAAAGGAATTAAATATAATCGCAATGGATATAAAACACTTCTGGGTTTCTGTGAGGTGAAATATTTCATTTAGAATCTCTGTAGATCTGAAATACAGTTCATGTAACTTTTCTCTTCACAATTACAACCAAATGCCTCTATATGAATTGGATGGAACCTCACTTTGCAGCAAGACAATGATCCAATACATATTGCTAGAGCAACCAGAGGATTTTACAAAAGTAAAATGTTCTTGACAGGTCAATGAAATCAGTTAATGTGAATCCAACTGAGCATGCATTTTACTTGCTGGAGACAAGACTTCCTGAAACAATAAGGAAATGCAGTACAGCCCTGCAGATACCCAACGTCTGGTGAGGTGTATGGATCGTAGTCTTCGGACAATCGTCATAGTTTAATTATATTCTCTGATGATTGAATTCATTTCATAAGTCATACAATTTTAAAACTGATAGGCTTTCAGTGTAAGAATAAAATATTATAGATTTCCCCATAAAAATAATAGAAAATGTGCCTAGCCAAGATAAAATACATTGTAGTTTCACCTTTTGCTTGGATTACATCAGTAACACTGTCTGGACAGGTCTATTAATCTAGCACAATTTAATCCCACTTTTCTTTGCAGAAAAGTCTCAGTAAGCACTGGCACCCTTCCACAATCTCCAATTAACTGTCTCTAAAGATATACTGAAATTTAAAGTATTAGGTCAACATAATTCCTCGTTTCACAATTAATATTACAGAACCTTTGTTTTTGAAAATAAACAGAAATCGTATTGACAAAATGACTAACGCTGTAGACTCAATATTTGGTAGCACACGCTTTGGCCCAAATCACTGCAGTCAAGCGCATCGTCTAGCCATGCATTGGCTTCCTGCACCTCTGTACTGTCAGTTTGCCTCACTCTTCTGGTGCGAAAAATCTACATTTCTGCCAGAATTGATGGGTGCCTCCCATCTGCTGTTCTCAGACCCGTTTCACAGGTTTGCAATTGGATTTCTATCTGGACTCAATACTGGCAACTTCAGAACTGTCCAGTGTTTTGTCTTGAACCATTCCGGTGTGCTTTCTGTTTGTGATCATTGTCCTGTGTTGAGTCATTGTCCTGATGGAAGGCTGATGACCTTTGATGGAGACCCAGCTTTCTGAAAGTGCATGGCAAATTGCCTTGATTTCCAGTGATGCCATGAAGCCATGTTCAAGTCACCCAGTGCGACTGGGGGCAAAACCACCTTCTCTATGTTTGATTGCAGGGAAGGAGGTTTTGTTGACAGTTACATTTTATTTTACGTAAACATAGAAAAAGCCCTAATTTGGTCCATAGAAAAAGCCCTAATTTGGTCCTAACGTCACAGAAGATTCTCCCAGATGCACTGTACCATTTCAGGTGTGTTTTGGCAAATTGCAGTTAGGCTATCATGTGCCTCTCTCAGCTGTGGGACTATCATACAACTCCCTTCCAGTGAGTTTGTCATGGATGGTTTGATTTGAAACTATCGTACCTTGTATCTGAAGATCAGCTTGAATCTGTGTGGCAGTTGATCGAGGTGCGTTCAACACCGTCCAAATACTCCTGTGCTGCGATTTGCTGTTAACCTTTCCCATCATTATCTCTGGTGATGCTTGGCTCCAATCTTGTGTCTGATCCCAGAAAATTCTCACATTTTCTTTATCTTCCCCATGCTCATTATGGTTCACACAACAGGAGAATTACTCCTTTTCTCTTTTAAACCTTCTTGAGTGGCTGTTTTTATATTGCAGGGATCTGTAACTGAGCACAGAAAAGTTTAATTCCAAAGTAAAGGAAAATCTATTGATAAAAAATCTTATTATTTCTTTCTACTTCTAGAAGGTGCCAATAATATTGTCTGGGCCAAGATTTTGTGAAATATATAGATGTTGGGGTGTTCATTAAAAGTAAACCAAAGAAACACTTTTGGATACAAAAAGTATTTTTTATTATTTCAGCTTTTCTATTTTTTATTAATTATCTTAATAATGTGGAAGGGTGGCAATACTTTTGGCCACACATGCATTTGTTGTAGTCAATTAATAAATATATTACCCTGTAGCGTGCCTTAAAATGTATGTGATACCAAAAGTCACAGGGGCATACAATTGCAGACAAAAGTTGCACATTTAAAAGCCATATCTGTGAGAATTTACATTGTAGGGAAAATGCTGACTGCCTGGGTCTTCTCCTTCTGGTGTTCATTATGAGGATGAAGACATTAAGTTTTCCTACAGAACTGGCCCATTCTTCTCTCCATGGTACCTGTAGTGTTTAATTACAGTCTGTGTCAGTACTGTACGTCACACAGAGAGAGTTAGCTCTAAACTAGGACCATATTGCTGCTTCACTGCGGTTTGGCGGCAACGCGTAAAAGAAAAATGTTTTCTATCTGATACAAGATTGTCATCTTACCAAAACAGAGAGTGGATGACTTGCCCGCGAGAACATTTCAAAACTAATTTGGACTGTACTAATGTTTTCCACTTGTTGGCAGGAACAACTGGGGGAAGGTTCCCCCTGAATTTATTTCTTTGAGCTTCACATCCATTGTGGTCCTCCTTACAAGCAGGATTTCATTTGACTAAGTGCTATGGTTCTGTTTACTATGACACATGGGAATCTGCTGAAGATGGTGAGATCTTTGATGAACTCGTTCTACTAACACCCAACAGATCGACCCCCGCCCCACCCAACACACACACACAATTGCAATGGGTTTAGCATTTCCAGGTCTCTCTAGGCTGTGGTATGTATCTCTTCTGCTTTTTACAAAGCATTGATAAACATTTGCCAGACAGCAGAAGCTGAATTTAAGGCGGCCTGGATGGATTTAAGGCGGCCTGGACGGATTTCAGGATAGAATGCATAGCTTTCCATGAGAGCAAAGCCAGTGGGCAAACTGGGTTAAATTATGCTATTAAAACCAGTTGTAGTAGTAAACTAACGCTGTTTTCTGACAAATCAGAACAGTTTAACTGGAACCATTTCCAGGATCAGAAGAAAGGCTCATGCAGTACCTTAGTGCAAGTTCTACAGATCTCAGTTGCATATTCACTTTCACACTATTGTTATCCTATTCACTAAAAGTATGAGAAGTTTAATTATTCCTTTTAAATATTATTAAGCATGAATGTGCAATATGTTGCTGTTATTATCTCTTTTTACAGATCAGTGTTTAATCAAGTACCACAAGATTGTAAGTGGTCAAAGATGCACAACAACCAAAGATGAACACATTCAGATTGGAGAGATGAGAGAGATCTCACAAACTGTCTCTACACTTTCCCCTGAGTAGTCCATCACTGTGGAAATCGTTCCAATGAAAATTAAGAGGGGTATTTTCAATAAGAGGAAATTGATGTGAAATTGCATATAGCTTCTGAGATGAATATATTGCTTCCTGGTCGACCATCAGAGTTTCCATCTCTGTTTTAAATCTGTTTCGAGGAACACTGAATTGGCCCTAATTCAGGAGATACACATCTGGTTATCCCGAATATTACTCCTAAATGGGACTGATAGATCAGATATGAAATATATGAACCAGCAGCAGGTCACACACAAATGCATTTACATGCACACACACACTCTCACTCTCTCCCTCCCTCTCTCTCTCACTTACTCCAGCAGTTAAGTGAATAGCGGTCTTCCAACAGATTGTTTTATATATTCTCTCCTCTCTCCGACACGTTATCTGCATATTGGCATCTCTGCAGATTGAACACTCAGCCAAGACAATGACAGTCTCTCTTCCAATTGTCACTTCTCATTTTGGCCCCAGTCTAATGCTTGTTACTGGGCTCATGCCAATAATAGCCCCCCTCCTCTGGTTCCCAATCAAACACCCAGCGTCTACCTAGCTAAGAAGGAGAAGAAGCACTTCATGTCTGTGACACTCATTTGTCAATTAGCAGGCCCCTCTCCCAGTCGACATACGGGGACTTGAAAGACTGAGTGCAGCTTGTGACGAATCAAGAGAGACAGATGAGTGAGGAGCGTGTGGCGCAGTAATGCCATAATGCGCTTTAGATATGAATATAAAAGGACACAGATGACAGGACATACAAGGTTTCATTTCATTTCTCGGTTGTAACCGGGATCCCTTCCCTACTTTGTCTTCTTTGTTCTCTTTCCATCGGACTACTTACATCTCATTTTGACAGGCCGGGCCACATTTAGAGCACTTTGGTTTTAAAAAACGCGCGAGTTAGCATACTTGATTTGCCATTAAAATGCAAAACGGCTGCCATGTCTGGCATACTGTAGACTTAGCAGCCGAACCTTACACACACACACACGCACACACGCACGCGCACGCACATGTGCACACACAGGTGGAAAACTCATTAGCAATGTAAAAGCATCACTTTGGCTTTTCTCCCTACTGCATTCAGTAGAGGGGTATGTTTCATACATATAGCGGGCCCGTCGTATATCAACTGGTTCTCAATGGATGCCAGCATACCACATGAGCTGTAGTCACAGGTGTGTGCTGTTCTGGATGACCAACAAATAGTCTTGTTATTCACCACGTAACCAAAGTTAGGCTACAATTCAGCTATTGATATGATACAATATAACAAGGTCAACAATAAGAATTCACAGTTTTTCTTTTTTTCCCCTTAAATTCTTAAAATGCAAGTGTGGTTGTTGTGTCCCAAAACCAAACTATAGATCAATGAAACAGCAGCCAAACTGAACTATATTAGCAAGCTGTAGGCAAAAGGGCTAGTGCCAAGACCATAGTCTTTGTGAATTCTTAATTGTGACACAAGTCCCATAGGGCTTGGGGCAGTCTATATTAAGATGTGACTTCTAAGGCACATCAGATATTGTTCTGGGGCTTATCACAGCCTTCCACCTTATATGAGCTCACAGGAACTCAAGTTGCCACAAGAAGTCACTAGAGGATACTTGGCAAGGCAACCATATTCAATTACTAACCCTACCAAACGGTGCCAGTTAAATGCACTGCCCTCCACAGGACCTGGGGGCCAATCCGTTAAAAGTGCCATGTGTGAAGTGGGCCTAACACTGCCAATGACTTAACGAACACAACTCCTAGAACAACGTACGGTATAAGGTTGTGGGGATGCTTCTCATCCACAGGGGCTGTGCATCTTGATAACATTTAAAGAAGTATGGATGAAGAAAAAATAAAGAGAAATACTGCGGGGCAACCTGTTTCAATCCGCTTGTCAGGAAAGTAGTGCAATGACCCCATGCACAAGGCCAACACAACAGTTGAGTTGCTCAAAAACAACAATATTAATGTCTTACAAATTCCTAGTAAAGGTTCTGATCTCAATCCCATTGAGAGTCTGTATCAACATATTTGAAAATTGTGGTCCACAACGTCATCCAACAAACCTCACCAACCTGGAGTAAATCTGCCAAGAAAAAAATCGACCAAAATCACAACATTGTGTGGGAAAGCTAGTATATTAATGTTTGTCTCCAAAAAATATGAATGTGCAGCCTTTAAATACTTATGCAAGCAATGTTTTTTAGTTTAAACATTCTCTTACAAAAAATTCCAAACATAAAACCAATGTCACCTAATTAATAATAATTAATTTAAGTGTCAGTGTTTGAAAATAAACCGTCAAATGACATTTCAATGTACCAATTGTAATTCAGTAAAATGTGAGAAGGGTCAGGGGTATGAATACTTTAGCAAGGCACTGTATGTGCTTTATATCACCACACTATTTTTCATTCTTAGAAACACACGACAGTTGGAAAAAAGATTCCACATGTTTTGCTCTGCAGACTAATTCTGATCACTTTTAATATTACGACCCCACAACACTCAATAAGCGTAGATGGCCAGTTTCTGCACATATTTAAGGAAGTGCAGGCTGCAGATCGCCTGCATCATCAAGCAGAGACGATTTGCCTTAAGTGACATTCATCTGTTTAGTACAGAGAGAGGAGGATGACGATGATGATGATGACCCCAACATACATCACACATTGGAACGCTCAATGCAGCGGTATGGATGACAAAATACAGGCTGCATCACAATTATAACATAAAGCAAAACGTAATCAGACAGTTGGAAGTCATCAGTGTGTGCTTATCATATGTATAGTACCACGGCAGTATAGGCTAAGACCGGACACTGCACACAGGCCCCTGTCCGTTCTCTACCAAGGAGAAACCACAATGTAGCAAAGGATTAAGGTATAAGGAATATTCAAACATAAATTCTTTTTTAGTAACGCAGCGGTGACTTGCTAGTCTCAAAGTCATTTTCCATCTTAAAAGAGAGGTGACTCTTGTTTGTTGAACTGAAACAATCAGAAGACGTTAAAATGCCTTCTCCTTATGTACATAGCCACACAAGCCCCTCACACCTCACTTCTCAAATAACATAGTACAGCAGGAAACGCATTTAAGCACCTCAGACAGAGGCACGACAGTGGCACAAGCAGTAACCGTCAGATAGGAGATGTGTGTCCTCACAATGTATTCGTCATCGCCACAAAATGTCACACACACACACACACACACACTCCCATCTGACCTGAAACTAAGTAGACAACACAGTAATATCCACAACTGTCCTTCCCCAACACATCGCTTGGACAGCCGGACAGGTTGGCATGGGCAGAGAAGGTGTAGGTGTGACCGGATGATACACCAACTTCATCTCCTGGCATTACCTGCCCAGCCACTCACTCACCCACACACTCATAAGCACACGCCCACGCCCACGCCCACGCCCGCCCGCCCGCCCGCCCGCACGCACGCACGCACGCACACACCTCTCTGCAGTGACAAATACTCTTGGATCGCGACCAAGTTAAGCTGTAGCCCGGAAACAGAGAAGGTGCAGTCTTGGCATCGGAGAACATGTGGTTCAACATCAAGTCCAGACTGAGATTTGTTGAGAAGCTATGCAGTGAGGAAGACCTAGAAGGGGATGACCTGGGACACATGTATTACGCACAGCTTTTAATATACTGCCCTCTTGACCCATTCAAAATACTGCCCTCTTGACCCAATTTCATCACAAACAAACCCGCACACAGAGATTTAAGCACGCACACACACGCGCACGCACACAATTCAGGGACATTCAGCCCCAATACTATAATCAGGCTGTGTGATAGTGTTCTTATGGTATAAGGCCCTCTGGGAGAGAGGTAGCATAGCAATCCCACCATCTCGGAGCTCTACTTCCTGGTTATTTTATCACATGTCTGATTGCTAATTGAATTTCACAGCTTCATCGAACCATGACCTTTAGAGAGGAATCATGTGACTTCCTTAGCCTCAAATCAGCACAGAGTTGGATTTTATGAAAGATCCCCCAAAAAAAGATATCCACTGGCAGTTGTTTTTAACTCTTGTCAAGACCACAATGGGGATCATCTAGATTCTTTCTTTTTAGTTTTTCACAAGACCGGGGACGGGATTTACTGAGTTTTTGTTGGCCAGCTTGTGGTAAGAAATGCAATAAATACTGGCCCAAGGTATCAAAGTGTAGGAGTTGGAAATGTAAAAGTTCTTGATGACATGAATATACAGTTCCGCTCATAAGACTGCATATCCTGGCTGAACCTGTGAAACTTTAGCTTTTGATTTTGAAAATATGACTAATCAAGCAAATAAACTGCCTTTTATTTAAGGATAGAGGCCATATAAAGCTATTTATTATCACATACAGTAGTTTTTTGGCTCCATTTTAAATCATAATGATAACAGAAATCACCCAAATGGCCCTGAGCGAAAGTTTAGACACCCTTGAATGTGTTAAACACACAAGGCAACACACAAGTGAAAATGGGAATTAAAAGTGAATTTCCCACACGTGACTTTCTAAATTGCAATTTGGGTCTGTGTATAAATAGTCAATAAGTTTGTTAGCTCTCACGTGGAAACATTGAGCAGGCTAGATACTGAGCCATGGGGAGCAGAAAATAACTTTCAAAAGACCTACGTAGCAAGGTAATGGAACTTTATAAAGATGGAAAAGGATATAAAAGAGATCCAAAGCCTTGCAAATGCTAGTCAGTACTGTTCAATCACTTATTAAAAAGTGGAAAATTCTGAGATCTCTTGATACCAAGCCACGGTCAGGTAGACCAAGAAAGATTTCAGACAAAACTGCCAGAAGAATTGTTCGGGATACAAAGAAAAACCCACAGGCTGCTCTGTTAAAAGATGGTGTGGTTGTTTCAAGGAGCACAATATGACGATACCTATACAAAAATGAGCTGAATGGCTGAGTTGCCAGAAAGAAGCCTTTACTGCACCAATGCCACAAATAAGCCTGGTTACAATATGCCCAACAACACCTTGACATGCCTCACAGCCTCTGGCACACAGTAATTTGGAGTGACGAGACCAAAAGAGGTTTATGGTCACAACCATAAGCACTATGTTTGGAGAGGGGTCAACAATGCCTATAGTGAATAAGCATAATACCATACCCACTGTGAATCATGATGGTGGCTGAATGCAGCATCTTATTTGAAAATACTGGCAGACAAATCGCATTATTTTGCACGAAAGCAGCACATGGGACGGTGTTGGACTTTCCAGCACAAAAATGGCCACGATGACCCTCCAGCAGAAGGTTCTGGAGTGCCCATCACAGTCTCCTGACCTTCATATCATTGAGCTACTCTGGGGAGATCTCAAACGTGCGATTCACGCAAGACGACTAAAGACAAAGACAAATGGGCAGCTATACCACCTGCAAGAATTTGAGGCCTCAAATACAACTATTAAAAAATACTGTACAATGTCATTGATGCTAAAGGGGGAATACACAGTATTAAGAACTAAGGGTATGCAGACTGTTGAACAGGGGTCGGTTCATGTGTTTCTTTTGTTGCCATGTTTTGTTTTATGATTGTGTCATTCTGTTATGACCTACAGTTCAATGTGAATCCCATAACCATATTTTATATACATGTGTTTTGCCTGCACACTAATTTTATCTTTATAAATGGTACATATATTACCAATTCTCCAAAGGTATACAAACATTTGAGCACAACTATACAATACAAGTTTAAAGGGAACTGAATAGGTTGTGTAGCTTAATCCAGCAACTGATCCACAACTATCAATAAACCAATCAATCCAATCAGTCCCAAATGGCTGGGGTAACACTTGATTGCTACTCCAGATCTCCACTGCCCAGACAGTCCTTTGAAGTCCAGTAATGATATCTGACATCTTAGAATCCCCTTTAAACACATTAAATATTAATCATGAATTACTAATGTCAGAGATATAAATATTTGATTCTGGACATCAAGTTCTTAATGTGACATGATCAAGGACGAGAAACATAAATGCAGGCCTTGATCTTTTCTAAAACCAACACAAATGATGCCTGTTGCAGTCAACTTTCATAACTCTGTGTGTAACTGCTAGTCTTTAACAAGCTTCCCTGTCCAGGGTTGGAAGGTAGTCACTTGCTGTGTATTACAGCAGGGGTCTTCAAACTTTTTAATCTCAAAAACCTGCAATATTATGAGCCCCTGGGCAAGGACCCCCTACACAGATGTGTTTGCAAGCCGCCAATCAGGTTCCTGAGAGCTGGATACAGCATGCCAGTTTTGCAATGATTACCGGTGGTAATCGTGCTACTCTACACAATACAGCAGATGACCGGTTGGCGAGTCGATGAACAGGCTGAATTGCTAGGTGGCCTGGTGATGTCAAAATGTGTTATTGCCTTCTTCCCAAATGATGACCTCAGCAGAAGACATCAGCAGAAACATAACTGAGAGGGTATCACTATCATTAAACAACACTGAACGAAAAAGACCACATGGGATGTTTTGTCCATACCACATACTACATCTGACCTGGCCATGAAAAACTCAGGTTCCAGGAAACACTGTATGACCCTGGCTATGACTATCTTGAAGGGTTAGGGATTTAGGTAATCTATTTAAGACAGAGCAGAGATGGACTCTTAAATCAAACTGTCTGGTTGACCGTAAATCAATAAGCTTCAAAGGACTATGCCACCTGTCTCTCTTTTGTTTCCAAGGCAACTTTTAGGTTAGTTATATTCAAAGGCAAAACCCAAGTCACAGCCACTTTCTAAATCTGTAACAAAAAGACAAAGAAAAGATTTATATAACCTAAAACATAATGTAGCTATAAACAATAACGTGATCATTCATTCTACAAGGTAATGCAAATCAAAATAATGTAATCAGCCTTTGAACAACAACATCAATCAACACATTTATTAAAACATTTAGCGTACAAATTATTGTTCTATTGTTAACAGTGTATGTAACAAAACCCAACATGGAAATAGTATGACCAGTCAGTTGACATGAATTAAGGACGACTGTGTCACATTGCTTTTGTTTCACATTCAATGGGTGCAATCCTGTCTAGTTTGAAGTCCTCAGCAAATGAAAAGGCAGGCAAATCCAACCCGGCAAAGCCAATGCTCGTTTGCCAATCGCTGCAGTTCATTAGGAATATTAATGCACCGATAAGCACTCATTTATTCACGACACACTAGGCCTGGGCACGGGACTTAGCAATTATTAATGTGACAGGACTCGGGCGCAAAGCGAATCAATTAAACAAGAAGAATCCACATTTCAAGTACAGATAACTGCCTCAAGACGACGACAATTTTCAACGACGTGACAAAAAGAGCTCCCTTTCAGAGGCCTTCACAAGACCCTGACAGGTCAAGAAAGGGGTTTTGAAACAAAAGCACCATATAACTATCATTTCTCCTCTTTTAGTTGTCAGATCAACTTTGCCAGTCCTGCTGCTGAGATGACTAACACGGCAGACCCACCCACCCCCCACCCCAACCAGCTGCCACAAGGTGATTCTTCAGGTCCTGTCAAAAGGATCTTTTATTCTATTTGGCCCATGCATTAACATGTCACATTTATTGATCAGGCTTTTATCCATCCACAGCATGGTACCAGCCAACCCAGCCCTCTGCTACTCTGATTGTCCTCCAAATGGCAGTTTTGACCAGTGCACTACTTATTGAATACAGTGTCATTTGGGATAAAAGCTGATGCTCTGAAGCTCTTACGGGGCCTTTGATAACCCTATGACATGTCAGACCACAATATGCATGTAATGTGAACATATATTCCTCTTAACGCACAGATGATGTTGTTCTGGGAGCTGTGGAAGATAGCTAGTTATGCTAAAATTAATCTCTTATTAAAAATGTACATTTTTACATAATGCCCCTTGAACATGTATAACAAGGTAGTATTGTACTTTGTCACATATCCTCTGCATAAAATGATTGCCTGAAGTCTGTGACCTGAAGACAGCATCAGACGTTGGGTATATATGTATATTTAAAATATCTTCATTATAGAGAACATTGTTTGGTCATCCATTATAGTTATTTCTTGGTATATCAGGTCATTTGCCATTGCTGAACTCACCAATGCTTTCTTTTTTTTCTAAATGTATCAATCAGAAGATTTTGGGCCCACCAATATTTTGGCCACGTTTATCAATGGTACATTCTGATGTATCTACCTTGTGATGGCCAGCTCGACACTTTATGTCCTTATATTGGACACTAGCAACAGGCAACAAATGCAGATAGAATCCATATTTGATACTGACAGCTCTCTTGAGCATACACTGTCAATACAAAGAGCCAGAGTAAAACAAAAATGAGATCCTTAGAGATCTCCACTCATGTATAAATAAGACATGTTTCATTTTTTGCTGTTATTTTGCAGTTACTCTGATGGTGACATTAATGTCTTTTAGTTTGAGACCGTTTTTAGTTGGTAAACTAAGTGTTACACCATAGTTTCATGAAGTTTGTGCAATCTTGGGCCTGGCAGTGATTAGCTAGCATTCCACCACTATTAGCATTCCATTAAGATTACTAGCATAGATTAGATGAATGATTTAAAACATACCTTTTACAAATTCATATAACAGTTCAGAAATAAATCTGTAGTTTTAAGGAATAAAATACTCTCTTTTGATAAACGTAATGTACAAACTCCCATAGGTTCCAGTAATGTCTTCTACACTTCCAAAAGCAATGAAACTTCAAAGGCAACTGTGTGCCAATAACGGCTTACATTCATTCACATTGGTGGGCATCGTTTTCATGGTACAAATTTCCAGTAGTTGATTAAAATAGATTTTGATTAAAAAAAATCTTATGTTTGACATTTCTGTAACCATTGAATGATTTACACATTAAGTAAAAAACATTTCTACAAAATATTTACTTCCCATAAAATAACAGGAAATAATAATGATCACTGTATGAGTATTTAGATTCCAGAGCAAAGAATAACCTTCTTAGTCATTGAATAAAGAGGTTTCAAAAGTACTGTAAGTTATGGATATTTCTCTTTAAAACAATTGTGAATTGTTTTTTTATAATTGCCAAATATTTCCATCACCTGGGTCACAAGTTCAAATATCTAAACTGTCAATATAAAACAAATTCAAATTTTTGGTCTAGGGATGCTATCATAAGATTCCCACCCACAAAGCAATATGACATTATGCTATCGGATAAAATCAGAGTGCCAGTATAGATGCACCTTAACCTCAAAGCATCAACCTCAGGGACACTAAAATTATGACAATAAAATTATTCACAAGTTATCAAACCCATCTCCTACCTTAACTGATTGAAGCTGAGATCTAATCGTTTTGCTAGGTGTCCATATCTTTCACCAAGGAACTCTGGTAAATTGTCACAGTCATGTCCAATATAGGAAACCTGGAGCGAAAACAGAGATATATAGTAAACCAGATTAGGTGTTTTGGTTTAACCTCACCTTAAAAAACAGTTGTCAAAAGAACGGTGGTTACCATGCTAATGCCATTATAATCTGAAAGTCTGTTTTTTATTAAATGTGATGCAATGCATTACTGTTTTTTTATGCGGTTTGTCCTTTGACCAGTAGGAAATGGAGCCCAACTGTCCACAGCAAAGTAACAGTGCTCATTAGGGAGCCTGTCTAAAACGTTTTTCTCAAATTTTTTACTCCTGACAAGTTGCAGGTGATGCAAAATATGTACACAATTGTGTACAACCTATACATGGTATATGGCTTGATTTCTGTGTGTGTGTGTGAGACATTAGTAATGTGTACACATATGAAGCTATCTTCTATCTTGATCTGTCTTCTCACAGCTGCAGAAGTGTCACTACATTTGTTTTTATTTGTGTGAACAGTGACCCAGGTATGAAGATCCATTGTTTGTCATTTTGTCTTTCAAATTGTTTCCTTTCATTAAACTGGTTAACGTTCATCAAGCTAGCAGTTGGCTCGCAGCCATAACTTTATTTAATATGCTAAACATGATAAGAATGGTACATATATGGAACGGAACGTCAAAGCCAGTTCTAAATGGATTGAGCAGGCCATGCGTCAATGAACTTGCTTTTCTTTGTGAGCCCTGTGAAGCAACAAGAAACTAAAATCTGCTGAATAGATGGGAAGATTCAGTCCGCAACCATATGTTGCCCCTGCCCATCACTGTACCAGAACACAATGCAACTTTTATGTTTTTAAAACATGTCACTTTCACAATATCTGCTACCAAAGATTTTGGCTCAAATCGAGCCTTGGCATATTTTTCACATCTCCCATTGACATGTGAAACCCCAAACCCGAGTTTATTCCGCTTTGCAATTATCTCGGTATGTCTTGTGATCCTTCACCTCTGGGTTTGAACCCTCTGTGCATAAAAACAGGAAGTAAATCATTCTTGCTAGATACAGCTACTGCTTGACAATCCTGAATGTATTGAACTTCTATTCTTCGCCATCCTTTTTCATAGCCTTTCTGATGGCACCATCTGTAACTTTAATCCATGTTTTATGAAAACGTTGATGTCACTGTTAAAAAACATGGATGTTACACTGAAAGTGCAGTGTTAAGCCTAGCTGATTGCTATCCCCATTGAAATGGAGCTGCATTTGCATCCAACAATATTCACACCCTTACACTCAATAAATGTCATTAAAATGTATGTTGATAAAAATGAACATTAAAATGAATGTGTCTTACTGAGACTTAAATTTATCGTTGTAATTCGTAAAAGACAATTATTTGCACCCAGGACATAGAGTTTGCATATCTTTCGGCCAACATACTGCAGCTAAAAGGATTGTGAAGCCATAAGAAAGCTTTCTGTATTTCTCTACTGAAAACATGCCCACTCTTCAGTGGCAGACGACGCCAACTCTGCAATGTTTGATGGATGCCTTTGCCCAACTACTGAATCAGCTCTCATCATACATTTTCTATGAGAGAACAATCTGAATTCATCACTGGCCACTTCAGAATAGTGCAGCAATTCTTCTCTTGCCCTTTCTGAGTGCTTTATGATGTGTTGGGGTGGTTCTTTTACTGGAAGATCCAATGTTTGGGTCAGGAATATTGCACTCCAAAACATGTAGATAATTAGCTAATGTCATGATGCCTTTCCCACATTGAAGTGATCCACTTCCAGAGGTAAGCCACCCCCTATCACCATAGAACCTCTGACATTTGACTTTAAATAGGGTGTTTATCAGCACACTTAATTTTTTTCATACGTAAAAAATAGTGCTTATGTGCTTTGCCAAAGAGTTTCAGTTTTGTTTCATCCATTCACAAGACAGTTTTCCTGAAGGATTTAGGGTAGTTTTGATGTTTTTGAAGTTCAATTGGACATTGCTGTGTCTCTTTGAGTAGTGGGATCTTACCAGGCTTTATACCACTTTACATTTCTGGGTAAGGTATGCGGCAGATGGAGCGTGCTGAAATTTTCTTCATTTCAGCTTGTAGATCTGTATCAATTTTGTGATGTGCTTTGTCAGCCGTTCTAACCAACTTTCCACAACATCTGAGGTTGAGTATCTTTTTGAGGGCATTTCCTGGCTGAGCGCATTTCCATGGGCAGCAAACTTGTTGGCGCTGCTAACATGAATTCCTTAGTACCAGTAGATGAACTTGTGACCTTGGGAATGTCAATGTTTGACGATTATTTTGTTTCTGACATTCTCAGACAGTTCTTTGTTCTTCACCATCTTGACAGTGGTACAGAATGTTCTGCTTTTTCAGAAAATAGGCTGAGTGTCAATTCATACCCTGTAGGCAACACACAGCTTACCACGAGTGAGATAAATAAACCAGTAAACATGGATCACCTGCCTCTAACTTAATTACCTGTAATTCTCCAGAAGAGAGAATTTTTTAGGGTTCCAGTGTAGTTATGACAAACCAAAGCACCCATGTGCACAGCTTATCCCACACTTTAAACAAATTTTTTATAAAATATGATTTAAATTTAGAGCAAGGGTGTGTGTATTACTGGCAAGAACTGTATGTAGCCTTGGTTTACTCAGGCTACATAATTAGTGCAAAAGTTTGTATCGGAATGTACAGTATGTTCATATTAACATTAGTATATTGTAGGGTATTGTTAATAAGATACAGTGGATATGTGTTTCAGTGTCGTCTCAACATGTGAGCTCTGTTAACAGATAAGCCATTACAATATAATTTATAACTGGTTGTCTCTTGTGCTTGTCAATAAGGTTGTGTTGTGGAGAAACATGGTTCAACAAAAAAAATGTATCTGAAGGTAGTTGCATTGATTTTGGGGATGGCATGAATCCTAGCATTTTGTGGATCTGACCAATATCTGAAAAGTTGCTAATAAAATCCTTAGGCTGGCAAGAGATGAAAGGTCTGTTTTTTGCCCTTGAGCAAAGCAGTAACTACAATTGCTATCCTGGTCATTGCTGTCAATAAGAATGTGTTCTCAGCCAACTTACCTGGTAAACAAAAGATACAAAAAAGGTTTAATCTGAATAAAGACAATGCCTAACAAAGATGCTTTCTTTGTTTTGTAATCATCTTAATATAAATACAAATATTTAAAACTTTTATAAGGACAATATATTTTGTTTGATAAATAAGAACATTGCACTAGCCTAGCAGTGACACAGTAATAAAATACAATATTTTTATACAGTATTGACTCTGAATAGGCAGGTGCTCTACCGTAATTAAGAGTTTATGTATGAAATGAAACAGGATCATAAGCAATTCAGCAGTGATCAGTAATGACTAAATACTATACACTGCAGATGGCAGTACTCAATTCATCACTCATATTTACTTAAATTACTACATTAATCACTATTGGTTTACTACACATGTGGCACATTTAACTAAAAACTATTGAGTAAGCATACAGTATTAATGAGAAAGGTAGGCATTGAGCAGTAACTTAATAATGAACATGTAGGATGTGTGTAGGTATCTGTAGGTTAGAAACATTTGGACATACATAAGAAACATGTAGTGTTTCGAGCAAGAAATATGCATGTTTACAAGTACTTCTTGTTTAAGCTACTCCACGTAGTACTACACATTAAGACCAGCAGGTTTTGTGTACAGTAGATCATATAAGTGATGAGTAAATGTGTGTACCCCTTATTGAGGACAGACGGGGAACACTGGCGTCTCTGTGCCACAGCAAAAGTAATTGCATCCTTAAAAAAATGGGAGTGCAGGTTCAGCATAAAGGGAAAAGCCCATGACATGATGAGGCAACGTGTTTATACGGTGTAGCACAGGAAACGCAACAGTTGCTTAACAGAAACGGACACTACAAACAAGCCCCTTGAACGACATGCACTACTACAGACAACGGACAATAGCGTATCGTTCGCTTAGAACTGTACATCATAAGATACATTAAAAAAAATGAAAATACTTCAAACTTACTTGCGTTCCATTCATAGTGACCAAAGAGTCGCTGCATTCCATAACTACTATGATAACAGTTCAGTGACAAGGCTACCTCTGTATTAACTAACGGCGTAAGCTACAACTGGCTCAGGTCCCTGTATGGTTTTAAATAAAACAAACTTTGTAAAAATAAGTTTTCCAAAAGTCTCGATATTGTTGGTTATTGCACCACTTGAGGTTTCTAATTTACTTCTTCCGCATGCTTCCTCGGAATCAGCTGACCTAAAGCGGAAACAAGACACGCTACTGACTGAAATTAAAGCATGAGTTTGTGGGAATGCCCTAAGACGAAAAATATTATTGCATACTTCATAGCTGGACTAAATCGCAGGCTAGTTGAAGATCATGTTACATTTGTTCATGTCACCTATCTCAGTCATAACACATAAGAGAATTTGAAGAATGCTCAAACTTGAAAGAACGCAGGGAGCAGGTGATTGATAGAACGAAAAACAATGTAGCCCAATAATTTATCAGTGCAATCAAAGGAAATAATTATAGCAAAAGACAAAACACATCCCAATTGTTATGCATGCTACAAATGTCATCATCTTGAAGTATGCTTGCGAAGTTAAATAACAATATGAACATAATTTAGGCTATATAGTGCAATTAGCCTATAGCTGTAAAAAGTGACAGTTCCATACGTTACACATACCGGCATTCCAGCGAAAAAAAGAACAGGAATTTGACACTCACAATCACAATGTTCCGAAATAACTTCTGTTTGTTTTTTTAATAGAAAACATTACCAATACTTAAACATATTAGGCAAAGACTGGGATTTCTTGATTTATGGTAGAGACTGTGAAAAGATAGAGGTTTTGCTGAAACAGCACTGGAACTAATTGAAGCACATGCTGCAGCAGTACATGATGATACAGTGGATATCAAAAGTGCAGG
This sequence comes from Esox niger, assembly GCA_016801105.1. Taxonomy (NCBI): domain Eukaryota; kingdom Metazoa; phylum Chordata; class Actinopteri; order Esociformes; family Esocidae; genus Esox; species Esox niger. The sequence goes on from JACXGJ010000487.1 coordinate 88,909, forward strand.
GGTGAAAATCTGATATCAAGTTTGGAGGGGACAATTACATAAGATGTTCTAAACAGCTATTTTTTAGGGGGACACCAACAGTAGTGAACCATTGGTTTACTTGCTACTGTACAGTACTGTACAACTGTTGTGTGTGAACCTTACCAACATAAAACAAAATTACTGGATTAGCCTCACGGTAGCTATGTGCATTGAGTGCTTTTCAGATGATAGATACAAACACAGATACCTTGCCAGGTAAGGAACACTACATACACTGCATTGCAAGCTTCTCTTGTTGACTCAAATGCAAACAGCTGCAGACGCTAGTTGATGTTACTGCAACTAGCTAGCAAACATCAGGTAACTGCTATCTTACATAACGAGTGACCGGTAATTCAATGCAGAGAAAATGAAGGAAGGTGACGGTTAATAATGTTTTTGTGGTATAAGTAAAGAAATGTCAAACATATCTTTTGTTTGAACTACTTACTGGAAGTCAACCACCAACAACAGACTGCTAGATTCCCACACATGCAATGTACCTGCACTATATGCCACTACTGAGTACTGGGGGGGCACTGTGAGGCAAAAGGGTGTCAAAATGTTTTAAAACGTATACTTGCTGTTACATGTCTATATTCAGCACCAGTGCTCTCATTGCATCTTATAACTATTATTGAAATTAGATAGTTATGTTTACACTTATATATTGTGGAGACAAATCATAGTTTTTTCCAGGATGGGAGGGTCATGATATCCGCCTATGCAAAAGTGTACTCTTATGGAAAATTCAGCTTTTGTTTACGTAAAGGCTTAACTCAATAAAAATCATGACAGACATTTATACACTTTTAATAAGATATTTTAATGAAAAGGTCCCACTGACTTTATTGATGCTTCCTTCATGGAACCAGAGTTACAAATTACAAATGCTTGACAAACAAGGTTTTGAATGTGTTAGGATGGAAAATGTGTTTGAAAGAAAACATTGGTGAATACTGTTATGCAAACAGAAGAAAGAATGATGAGGAAAAAGGCCATCAATTGCAGATCTCTAGCAAGAAAGCATTTAAGAAAGGCTGCTGCACACTATGTAGCCTATGATCATCATAAATCATCGTATTATAAATATAAAACAGAGGCAAAGCGAGAGAGCTTAGTCGGTTCAAAATCTGCCCACGTTAAGCAGTCATTCATAATTAACCAAGTGAATAGTTGTTTTGAAATGGGGGCAATGAGACACTTGAATTTAGTCAAGATTAAAACAAATGTATCTTTTTGTTACGTAAAGGCTTATTTTTTCTAATATAAATTTTGTCATGCTGAGAAGTGTAAAGATTACATGTACTTGCGGTGTGTCCGTAGATTCTCGACATATTATCAACTGATGTGTAATATTTTAAATTTTTAATGTTTACGAGACAGAATTTAAACACTAACACGACTTGTCTCTTTTTCTTACTGTACAAGAACCAAATAGTATTTTCTAGTCCAGGGTGGTTAAGGGTGAGGGATTATAGTACTGTGAAGGATGTATCAGGAGATTACAGCTCAATGCAAGCTGATTGTCAGAATGGCGAGAAGGTTTAAATGAGGAATATCAAAGGAAGTCTGAACAATTATATGAAAAATATATATACTTGAACCGTTAACTTAAAACATTAACTGCAAATGTCTTCTAGACATTTGTGCTTGTTTTTATGCTAGTAGTATAGTCAAAATCTTACATTCAGCACTCTAAACCTAACTCCAACCTCAGCAACAGTTCTTCATGAACAGTTTGTTAACAGTATTACTATCTATAGAAAATCTACAGGTGGAAATTGGGACTCTGAAAATAAAGTAACCAATACTTGCTGTAAATTTGTCCCAACATCAGCTGAGGGCCTTTGGTTTAAACCTTTCATTGTATCAATGGGAGTTCCCCAAGTTGTGATTCTTGGACCAACCCTGTTTTCTGTGTACAGTAAAGATATTGCACATGATCATGTTTACAATTGGCATCTCACTGAACATTGTGATGCCAACCCTATAACATAGCTTCAATAACATCCAATGTCCCTTAATTGATTTCCATGATTTCCATCAACTCGTCCTAAACTAAACTCATTACCCCCAGAAAATCCCAAGTGGGTTAAGAGTATGTGGACACATACAAAAAGCTTGTTGTAAAGTTGGACTGTTGCTATACCAATACATTTGGTTATTTTTCCACAATAAGGCAGCCTTAACGCATGATGCCCAGTATGTCGTTTTTAGCGTCTTATTTTACACGCATACTACTTAAATAATACTTAATCATTTACATGTAATTAAACATTTGCTTGATCACCAGTGCCTCTTTCAACACTCATCAGTTTGATCTTCAAATTCTGTTCAACTGGATCTTTAGTCTCCCGCTCTCCCACACACACATACACACCTACACAAACCTCCGCTTACTGCTCAACGTTTGTCATTCCAATACTAACCTGGTAGATAGTATCACATAATTGTCACTCAAAACTGACACTTACTTTGGGATTCACACAACTGTCCAAGCAGATTTCTGAACAATGCACCTGCTAAGCATCAAATCTGGCTCTATGTGTCTAGCTGTACATAGATGTTTATTTTCCATGTACATAGTTATTTTGTATGTACTGTATATTTTTACATTATTTATTGTGGCTCTCTGTGTTGTACTCTCCTTTGTTGAGAAAGTTCTCATTTGACTCATGATGAAAAACGGTGAAAAAGAAATACAGTTAGATAGTAAATAAATCAGGAATAAGTTACATAGACCCATTACCCTATCATAGAGTGCCCCTAGTGTAGGCCTAAAAGGTATGTTAAAACATCTCAAGATAAACAACATAAATACACAGCATAAGAACAAATAAGCAAGCCAAAGTGTCTCCTAAATACGAGTTTAACTCATAAAGAATAATAGCCTCTTGTGGGTTAATAACACAACCCCTGCGCAGGTGGACTGACCTATCCTTGCTGGTAATTTAGAGTATGCTAATGACGTCATTTTAGAACCGCCCAGGCACGGAGAATCCTCTCAGCTATCCCCAGCTCTCAGGCTCTACTGTTGGAAGACGCACTCCCTTCGGCTCGCCTACAACGTCCCACAATATGAAATTATAACAATGTAAATGATACATGTGTTAATGCAACATTAGTAAACAATGGAGTACCTTTGCCAGTGTTTTCACAGAGCTGTCGTTTTACTTCGGAATATGTTGTTAGCCTTTTATTACAGGTAGGCTAATGTGGTTATGTCGCGGATTTAAAACCCTTCTAGCATATAGCCTACCTCTGAAACGAATGCGTGTAGGCTACGTCTGTTCTGTTCAGTGCATGCCCTTTCCTGGACGATAATACGTCCATAATTTCTGTTTTCATTGACTGAGAAGACCATGCCATGCAAAAAATATTAGAGTTTCTATGAGAGCCTATTCGATGACTTGCAAGTGTGTTCATGATATTGCAAAAACAAAACGAAAGTGTGTTTTGGGGTAGGAACACTGAATGTAAGTCATTGAGAACGTGTGGGCCACTTAGGTTTTTTTTATATTACGTGAACGAAATTACCTTAATCACTCTACCATATATTAGAATATAAATGAAATATTTTTATTTTAAAAGTAATACATTTCATGTTGCCTAGTATTGTAGCCGCACCTCTACTAGTTCTTACAATACACTGCTGAAAGTCCCACACAGTTCAAGCCTTTGCTCCCGTGATGCTGAAAATAATAATGTTTAAACCCAAGGATTCATTCTAGATCATTTCGCTGCTTGGAAATATATGGGGATATTCCAAACTTTTTTATTGAAATATAATGAATTATATCCACGAAAAATGTGTTCCCATTTAAGTGTAATAGCCTATCGAATACGTGGTTACTAGTGTATATGCTTATTCGTCTTATACGGACAATAAATAGGAGTTTCCACTGACGCTGGAAATTTATAGTTGACCTTCTTTGCCCTAATAACTTACGTATTGTGTCATGGGCTGACAGCGCTTGACGAAAACAGCTAGGCTACTGTTATCAATCACATATCTATGCATATTGAGGAAGATTCTTTCCCTGTACAGACAGACACAACAGTTGGATGAATAGAAAGAAAGGGCCATTCTCTCACTGTTGTCATTTAAAATCCACCGCATTTAAGAAACATTAGAATATATTTGTCTACACATTCTTGCAGTTATGTTTCAGCTTTTTTCGTCTAACAAAATAAAAGTCACAACGTCATTTAACTGATTTATGTTGTAACTTGTCAGTAACACATAAAAATAAATATTAGTGACAGTTGTGTGTACAGGGTAAGACTATAGGAAAGTAATCAGTAATTGCATTAGAAAAATATGAAACATAGTTCTGATTAAAAAAATCTACATTATAATAAATGTAAAATATATTAAACATAATTTAATATAAAATTAAAAACACTGATACCAGTTAATGACTACTAGCAGTTGTGTTTTTGTTAAACGGGTTGAATAGGCAAAGAAGTTGGGTGTCATGAGAATCTCAAAATTGTGAGTGACACTTTATTAGTCTTCAAAACAAAATACAGCATGTTTAATACTGTCTATAATATCCATATGTTAAACTATCAGTTATGTACATACTGAAAACTGGTTCTTTTTAGTTTTTTAATTGCTTCACAAAATCGACCAATCACGGTATCGTCAAACTTCTAATACAGTTCGGATAATCATTTTGCTAGTATACCTTCAAAATATCCGAAGGCTTAAAATATTTACTTTTCCAGCTGTTTTTCCGCCCCCTGTGACTGTCCACTTCATCTTTTCTTGCTCTCCAAGATGACCTGTCAAACGGATTACCGCAGAGAGAGATTAATGGCGGAGGCGGGTTGCAATAATAATCGTTTTGTTTGAAGTGACAACTTTGATAGGCGTTGATTTACTTACAAACTGATAGGCTTTTAATTGAGCGCCTCCATCCCGATTGAGATGAAAGGAGGCCCGCATTGAAAGGCTGCCCGATTGCCCCCGAGCCTCAATACTGATTAGCCATCTCAGCGGTGAATAGTTCAAGGCATTTTAAACTTCTTTTCTCAGTGCTCTGACACACCATTTCTCTTTTCTTTTCACTTTCAGTCACCCATCTTTCTCCCTCTTAAATAAAATAAATCATTTTCATCGTATGTAAATAAAATCGAGTTGACATCAATATAAAATGTCTCGACCAGTTTTTTGTTCTCTTTTCTTTGTAATTCTTGTTTTGGAAAGAACAATGTGCCAGAGGTAAATAACAGGTTTGTACGATAGGCCTGCGTGTAGAGGCCTCGGTTTGTATCGGTTGGCCTTTGCTCGCAATCAATGCAATTATGTTTCACTTAGTGAAGGTGAAACCTTTATGTTGATGAGTGTTGAATGCTTATAGCTGCGTTCAGTTCCTACACGGAGTAATAAGTTCATTTTTTTAAGTATTCAAAATACTTCCAATTTATTTTTAATTCAAGTTTCGCCTTTTAACTTTAATGGGGACCAAATGTCAAGCATTTCACCAAATAAAATGCATATGCAGGCTAATATTAGCCCTACATTTGCCTCGGTATAAACTTTATCATTAGTCTTAATCCTCAGGTAGAAACATGAACATTACTGCCAGGAATACAATAGTAGACGTTATTTAATGTCTAACTATTTAAAACAAATCACCCAGCAACCAAGCACTAAATGTCCATGGCTTGTTTAGAGCCTTTTTGGATACATTTCTCGTTTGAAGTATTAGACAGAGGAAAAAAGTTCAAACTGAATTTGGTCCTTTGAATCAGCAACAAAGAGCTTTCTGCTGCTAGCCTTAGACTTAGTCCATAAACCATGTGATTAGTTTAGCCTCGTCTTTTATTCCGGTAAAGATCTTCATTAATATAAAAAATGAAATCCTTAATTCCAAGGCCAATCGTAGGAATCTGGAGACGTAACATAGTATAGTGCGTATATGCCTGCCGATTGTCAAAGTGCATGCAATACAAATAACATGATGATGATTTATTTCGTCCAAATTAAGTGTCTCGTTTATTAAATTCTTCGCTCTTTCTCCATTTGTGCCTTTCCCCAAGCAGCCACGCTCGCATGTAATCAGCTACAATAGCTGACATAAATCAAGGCCGGATTGACAGCCCCTGACAAACAACTGATTGATTGCGGTGGAGCAGAATTGACAGTTGACGGAGGGGTGGAGATGGAAATAGAAGGGCGGTGAATATTATACTGAAAACATGTGACATTCACATCCCTCCATCACTGCATTGGTCTGTTCCTGTCAACGCTTGTCTGATTGGGGAATTCAAGCTGAAATGGTTGATCTTCTGGTTGTGGGATACATTCACATTTGAATATGTCAGCTAGACATGGTCATGTGATGATTCCAGAAATTACAAGTGCTAAATATAATGTAAATGTTTCCATAATCCCTTATGAACATAATGAATAGCAAATTAATTTGTTTTCGTTGACTTTGTTAACATTTCCATCTCCTAAACATCATGTAGCACTATGCATTACAGTAAAGGCATGTATAACCATTACAACATCGCTCCTATTCATAGGCTGCAGTCAAATAAATTCACCGTTTTGAAAATGCCAGAAAGACTGCACAATTTACAGACTTGGTTCTATAGTTTTCAGAAAACAAAAAAACAAGCCAAACCCTGCCTCGAGGACGGTGAGAGCGTGCACATCAACCCAACTATTCCTCGCTATCTCCTCCCCCGAGCTGTCAAAATAGAGGAGCTTACAAAGAGGAGAACGTCATATCCCCTTGACCCTCCAATCACCTCGGGGTCCCATTTGATTGGAAGGCGGCAAAGGCTTTAATCTCGGACTAATTCAGCTGCTTTTGAAGTGAACATTTTACCAGTTCGTACTTCGGGAGTATAGAGCGCGGACCTGCTGGGAGACAGAACGCGCTATGCCCATGGTGCAAGACGTAGCCACGGATCCGCGATAACCTCGCACACTCTTTCGTTCCTTCTTACCAGCCGCACCTTCTTCGTTTCCTCTCACAATACGGATTATTATACGCAATATCAGAACTTTTTCTCCTGATTTTCTAAAGGAGGTTGTAATTTATTTTCTATTTCCTTGATGAATATGATAAATGCAATACCGACTAATTTCGTGAGAATTGGGACATGATCACATCGCCCTCGGTGTCTGCTCTGAAAAATAGTACTCATCTAGTGTGGGAGAGCATCGACTCTCGGAATAACGTCAACAAGCCTTTTCTTCACTCGGTTCCCCCGTCGGACCATCTACGGCAAGCTAACAGAGTCCCTATCAAGGTTTTGAAAATGCTTACCGCACGATCAGGACACATTTTGCACCCAGAGTATCTTCAACCATTACCATCTACCCCGATTAGCCCTATAGAGGTAAGATTTCAAATATACAACCGAGTTCATGAATAAAAGTTTCATGTTTGTTCTTTTATGAGTAGTAGATTGCGCATAAAAACGCGTATACCAAAGCAACACAGGAAGCAGCATTCAATAAACCACACACATTAGATCCATATTGAAATATTTGCTATTCTTTGTAGACGTGATTGGTAAAGATTTGTACAAATAAATTGTGAAATGGGACTCGTCGTCTGATCCAAGAGGTCTGGTATTTCTCGCGTAAAAGCTGCGCATTGCGCAGTAGGCCTACCCTTTTTCTTGATAAAGGGCGCAGACATTCCCGTGGCTGGTTGGATTTCGACCAAAAGTCCAGTATAGTTACAATGTATAATTTGTCATCACTGCACGATTTCTAAATATCATTGTTGTTCTCTCTACAGCTAGATGCCAAGAAGAGTCCGTTGGCGCTGCTTGCACAGACGTGCTCTCAAATTGGTAAACCGGACCCCCCTCCCTCCTCCAAACTATCCTCCGTTTCATCAAATGGATCTAGTGACAAGGAGTCCAAATCCGGTCCATTAAAAATGAGTGACATCGGTGTGGATGACAAATCTAGCTTCAAACCGTATTCAAAGCCGTCAGATAAGAAGGATTCGTCCTCTAATGTCTCGAGCGGAGAAAAGTCTGGTTTCCGAGTGCCGAGCGCCACCTGTCAGCCGTTCACGCCACGGACAGGCAGTCCCAACTCCAGCTCTTCTGCTTCTCCTATGCCGTCAGAGGGGAAGTGTGGAGACAGAGAGGACAAGAAAGATTCAGATTGTAATAAAAATGGCACAACGGACGGATCTGGAACCACTAACAGCCACAGCAGGATAAGTGTGAGTTGCGGTGGAATTAACGTTGAGGTGAACCAGCACCAGGAAACAACTCCCGGATCCAAAGCTCCGTCTTCGGAATCCTCCTCCGTAACCTCTGTGTCCTCCGCGTCCGGACTTGGGTCAGGACTTGTAGCCCCAGTCTCTCCTTACAAACCGGGTCAGACAGTTTTCCCCCTGCCGCCTGCTGGCATGCACTACCCGGGGAGTTTAGCCGGGGCCTACGCTGGTTATCCCCAGCATTTCCTCCCGCACGGCGGTAGCCTGGTTAATGCACAGCTGGCCAGCATGGGCTGCAATAAGGCCGGATCCAGCCCCCTGGCTGGGGCCTCACCACCCTCCATCATGTCAGCTAGCCTGTGTAGAGACCCTTATTGCTTAAGTTACCATTGTGCCAGCCACTTAGCGGGCGCAGCCAGTGCCTCGCAGCAGTGCCACGACAACGCAGCTGCCGCCGCCGCCAACGCTCTGAAATCCGGGTACCACCACATGTACCCTGCCCACCTTTTGCACGGCATGCACTCCTCTCCGCAAACTTTTAGTGGACACCCTTTGTACCCCTATGGTTTCATGCTCCCCAACGACCCTCTTCCTCACGTCTGTAACTGGGTGTCGGCGAACGGACCCTGCGAGAAGCGTTTCTCCTCTTCCGAGGAGCTGCTGAACCACCTGCGGACGCACACCGCCTTCACTGGGGCGGAGAAGTTAATATCGGGTTACCCTAGTTCCTCTTCATTAGCTAGTGCTGCGGCTGCCGCAATGGCGTGCCATATGCACATGCCACAGTCAGGAGGCCCTGGAAGCCCCGGGACACTGACCCTTCGGAGTCCGCATCACGCGTTGGGACTAAGCAGCCGTTACCATCCGTACTCGAAGAGTCCCCTGCCTACCGGAGCCCCTGTCCCCGTCCCAGCAGCTACCGGGCCATACTACTCCCCCTATGCACTGTATGGTCAGAGACTCACCACAGCGTCGGCGCTGGGATACCAGTAGAACACCCTTGACTTTTGAAAAGTTTATAGTAATAAAAATGCAAATATAGCCTAAAGACTTTTATCAACGCTCCACCTATGGACGGGATCCGTGGACTCTGTATTTATTTATGTCTGCTGAAAGCGGACGATAATAGCTACAAATGGAAGATATTTGAGACTCAAAAAGTGCATTATGTTTAAACTGAACTCCATAGGTAAAGTGAAAACACACGTGGTAGGATACTAATAAAATAGGGGTTTTCATTTCGATGTTCATTTGAATTTGCTATGATTGTATTGTTCTTATTTAATGTCTCATTGAGAAGAAAATAATTTACATGCATGTTTGTTTCTTAAATTCCCAAATTGTCCCCATCATTTAAAATTTCCGTTATTTTTCAGGTGTATACCATGGAAAGAGAATTGGTATTTTTTTGTATGTATTCTGGAAAAAATAAGAAACAGTTCTGTTCCATATTTCCGTCTGCCTCTTTTTATGACATGATATACAAATCATACATTTTTAACAAGCTGCATTAATTTCTGGTTTCATTAACATTTAAAATTGATATTTTGAGATGTGCTGATTGGAGTACATTAAGCTTATTTTCGGGTTGCCTAAAAGTAACTTATTTATATAAGTTATTTAGAAGTAGGCCTGTATTTAGAAATGTTCACATTAAAGTTCTCTTTAATGCTATACTATAGGCCTACAGGCTAAATGTTATTTTTAGCATGATTGCTTGTATTTAAAATAAATATTTGAAATGCTGTTAAGTTGAAGCATTCAGCTATTTTAAATCATAACACACAACTTTAAAATCGAATGCCACATAAACTGGACATTATTCCAAAGATAATGTAAGTACATTATGATACGGTATATAGCCTGTATATATATATATATATATATATATATATATATATATATATATATATATATATATATATATATATATATATATATATATATATATATTTCAAAACATTGTTGATGGACAATGAGCAATGACAATGAGCCTATTTGCTGTATTAATGGAGCAGGCGATTTCCGACTCAGGCTTAATAGCTGATTAGTTGTAAACCTGGCGTCTGGCGTAAATTCTTGATGCTCTCAAATGACATTTCTCACATTGCCCGTTTGATGATTCTCTTAGAGAACTGAGTCTTCATTTGAATCGCTTTGATTAATCTGAGTCAATATTCACAAGTAATTTGACATTAATTAATAATGAATATAGCATGCCCTATGAACAGAATAAACAAATCAAAAATTAATGTTCTGCCCGACCGAGGAAGGTTATGCATGTAGTTCCAACATATTTTAGAATCGGTCTTTCTATTATCTAATCGAGAACTTTTTGGCACTATTAAATATATTTGAATATGTACATATACTTTTATATAGGCCAACACACTATTGAGCGCTTCTCAAGGACACGCAGCGCGCTGAGTAGGGTTATTTGCGGTGTCAAGCGTCAATCTTCTGACTGATCTCATGTTTTCCGGAGTTCAGTAAGTTCTAGGAAACCATTTGAAATGCCATGATTTACAGTTTAATGTAATGAGTATCACACCCAGTTCAAAATGTCCATTTGACAATATTGTAGTTTTTTTATTATTGTATAGTGCTAACACATATTGGCTTTAACCATTCGTGGCAATTTTTTAGATTGATATTAACAGCTGGCGCCTGCTGAAATTTTCTAATTTTCTAAACTTTGGGAAGAGGCATCCTATTCTTTTTAGTAATTATTGCCGTGAGAGTTGGATTTATCAAACAAAAAATACTACTGCATTTTAAAAAAAAATCATGAATATGTCCATAGCGAAAACGTGTAGCGATCAGGACAAGATATATTCCTAAAATACCAGTAATGAATTCAGAAGTCCAAAATATCTCTTAAATAATTTACATGTCATAATTTAAACTATTATTTTTGTAGTAACATTAAATATTTTTATCATTAAATAAATCTTTCGCTGAAGCATGTTCTTATTATTTTGCCGCCAATTTTGATCAAACACGTATGTTGTGTCAAAAGGTTCAGTCTTATACATTTTTTATTCCCTTAATATTTGATCCCTTTCTTATTTGTCAGTGATAATAACTTCAACTAAGGTGAGACATTCTCTAAACATACGGGTTCGAAGCTTGACGTTCCTTTTTCTTAATTCGGTGTGAGGTGCGAAAAGTCACACACAGTGGGCGTGTCTGACGTGACAGGCTACAATAGAGAGCAGCATAGAACGGGGAGCATTGCCAAACATCGGTCAGCTGTCCCATCAATTACTCAAGTATTTCCACTTAGCATCTATAACTCAAATACAACACTGTATGTACAGAGAACTTATTATCTGGATATGTTCCATAACTTTAAAACGAATAAGAATGAATCAATTGATTAGTTCTTTCCAAATTATAGTGACCCCTGAATGATAAATACACATCCACCCTTAGTTAAGTAGACCCGTGCCAGCCCACAGAGATCTCTCTGGCGTTCTTCCACCAACAGCTATAGTCCAAACTAACTGCTGTGTCTGTCTGTCTGTCTTTCTGGAGGCCCACACACGCTCTAAACTGATGTAATGACGGTGAAAGGGAGCGATTTCCATTTTTACCCACATCATTGTGGCTGTGGAGGTCCCTGGTGGAAGGTAATTTATCATGCGCCCCTCCCCATGGCCTGTCACTGGAACAGGCAGACACATGTGTGCATGAATTACTGGCACTACCCCTTCCACTGGCTCACAGTGCGAGAAGCCAACAAGCATAGGAGGAAAAGAAAGGATTTAGCCACAGCATTAGTGCTTCATACCAGTAGTACATTGACTTGTATTGTATTAAGACAAAACCCTGTGTGCAAGAACTACGCGATTATATGGAGCAGACAACAGTGAGATTATAGCATAGAGTGGAATAATATTAGTGTACTGTAGCATTTTCACTTTAAAACCTGAATGATATGAAAATACAAGGCTATTATAGTCCATGGTTAAGTTTTAATATAACCTGTGACTGAGTGTTCAGCGCTTACACCACGGTCTACATTTACATGACAAGTTTTAACTCAAACTAACGATCAGAAGGTGAATGAATTATTGTAAGTCGTAGGTTGTGTGGTTGATGGTCAAACACAGCGGGAATAACACACAGGTCATCGAGGTGGAGGTTAAGTGAGGTTCATTCCCTAATCTGGCACAGTAAACATTAACAGGCTAGGGTCAAGGACAAAGCTTTTACGAGGGATCACTGTTCTTACAGCAGGATTACTGTCCCTATCTCCATCTGTAAACACAGCATGGTGAGAATGGGACTGGGTGGGCCTTTGTTGTAGATCTTTGAAGTGTCTGCATATCTATTACCTATCTATCTACCATTGAACAAAAAACAAATATATCTTAACTGGCAGCTTGGGAACATAAACCAATTTATTGAGGTTGTATTAATACTCTAGAAATCATAAAGGATTAGATTAAATAATCGATATTTCCTTAATTTACCAATTCAAGTCAATTTTTTCCCCATTCTATTAATTATATGTCTATAAATGTATCCCTATCTAATAGGCAATATCCAGATGGATAATAAAAATGGTCAGAGTTATGGTTAAGCCAGACACTGTCTATGACCAAACATGCACATCTGCTTACACACCTATATCTTCTCGCCAACTGCTTCTCGCATATGTGGTCTTAAAAGATGAGCCTTTTTAAGAGTATTCACACATAGCAATGATACCATACCACCTATCACCTTCCCACAATGCAGCAGGACAGGAATCCTGGAAGGCAGGACATCTGGCCTTTGGGAACCCAGGACATGAGTTACACACTTCACCCCGTAGTCAACTCCCTCCTGAATTACCCTCCACCACTAAAGCTGTCATTAATGGGTGTGTGGCACAATATAAAGACATGCCGTCGCCTGCCACGGAAAGCCCATAGTTTGGGGAACAGCTGTGTCAATACTGTAGAAGCAGCTTTAATGCTTCAGACCCTTTTCAGACATTCAAAGAGCAATTCCTCTCCTTTACGAGTGTTGTCTCTTTGGGTAAGATGATAATAAGAGGCCTAGCCTTGAAAAAACAGCGGGCTTACTGACAACAACGTCTATTGTGTCGTTCTTTCGGTAGTTTGGCGATTGTGTGGTTACACGGGATACATGTTGTGCTTGGACATCTTTGACATGTGCGGCACCAAAGTTAAGTATGACATAATACATCCCACTGCATTAGCTACTCGTGGACAGCTGAGGATATTACTGGCATGGTTATAGTAATGGTCAGTGCATACATTCAACATGGACTCAACAGCGCACGCAATGAAAGGAGAAATTTAATCGTTTGAATAATAGGCCTGTGTAATCTAAAATGACACATTTCTATTAGTTACAAGCCATTTATGTATGGCTCCAACTGAGAATATACCTGTGTGTTGCTTCTCCTGCCTCCACGCTGTTAGACAACAGACTAAGGCCACTGTGCTAAAAGGGATCCAATGTCTCACCAACAGTGATTTACAATGGCGGACACGAGCCAATGAGATAGACGTCTACTGCTTTTTGTGATTGCTGTAATGAAGCCATAAAGGGAACAGCATGAAACCAAGCCGAGCTCTGGACAGGCGCTTTAGTCAGCTCATAAACACATGACATTATTACCCAGCACCTACTACATCCCACTAATCCCATAGAAGATAAAAATCAACATCATCAACGGTCACACCCCATATCCATCAGCTCTAATATAAAGCGCCCTGCTGACAGGCTGATCCTAGAATACAGATCTCCCAACTGGGAACAGTAAGGTATTTCACCCTCAAAACTGAGTGAGCATAGGATCTGCTCAGGAATCCTTCCTCCACACACACACACACACACACACACACACACACACACACACACACAGCTTTTAAGTATTCACAGATGTAAAATGTTCTGTCATCCAGGTGAGGTGTGAAATGTGGGCTGACATCATCAATGATTTCCATTCATGCCACTCATAAACTCCCAACACACTTGACGAGACATCTTCTTGTGCTTTAAAATGCCTAAATGAGGTTCTTTGCGTCAGCTTTGGAATCAATGTTATGATTCCCAGATAATTAGCCTATATCTGCCAGATACTATTTTATGAAATGCACCTTATTCCCAGATCCATGGGTAATGGCAGAGATTGCATGTTGCAGTGATTAGATAGTTTTCTGTAATTGCTAAATGTAAATGGAGAAATTTCTGTGTAGAATCTTCAAAGGGCTTCTTGCTTTCATTTCAAATAATCAATGTCTCAGTATTTTCTTTAAAAGGGCATTCCACCACACGATCACAGGGTTACTCTAATTGTCTGAAGCATGTGAATATGAAAGTAGGCAGAATTGCTTTGTGTGTGCTTAGTCTTCCACTGTCCTTAAGAGAACACCAAGTTAATTAGAAAAACAGATTTTTCTCCATTCCAATATGACAGGTTGAGGTTTCAGGCCACCAAGTAATTAGATACGTTTTTCTTAAATCTTCTCTTATGAATGAGCACCAAGAATGGGGCCATGATTCCATAATTTCATATGCACAATATTCATTCACTTCTATTTCCAAGTTGATATGAGATCCATATCCTTTATAACATGTGGGAGAGTGATTTTATGTTTCTTCCCAGATCAAACTAATTAGGACTGTGACAAATTTGTAGTGACAAAATTGTGAGTAATTTCTCTTAGATTTTATTGTTAAGTATCAAATATAAATATATCTGTAGCACCTGTCAGTTAATGTTGACCATGCTGTTTTACTTCATAATATTAAACTTTTTATGTATATTACTGTCATCTAATTATTTGGACATCCATCATCGATAAACAAAATTGCTGGCAACATGCAGCATGTAGATTTTACAACACTAGAATAGGTATTTTAGGTGTTCATCAACAATGTCATATCTTTTACCAATCTAAAATGATGACAATGACGTGGCACAAAACTATTGGGTGTTTCCTGCAACATCTGAGCTAGGGTTGCTGCTAAAACATTTTACTTCCTGATTCTTTCCAGACCTCTGTGGCAGGAGCCAAGCATATAAAGAGGGGAGAATCAGAGCAGCGATACATAACACCCATGTGATTTATAAAAGATATACAGTATTTATCAAGTTGATATAAGCTATTCAACTATTAGCCGACACATTACTCCAGTGACTCATTTGCGGCGGACTTTGAGACACCATGACCCCTCCCCAATCATACTACTGCCAACAAGCCCACGCAGACCTCACCTCTCTATACTCCAATGAATTCCAATAGAGACTTATCAGATGGAATAAGAACCGGGAAGATGTGGGCATTTCTCAACTCATCCACACACAGCAAGTGATGATGCAGCGATGTATCACACATTGATCTCAGTCTGAGCATCATATGAGGGAGCAGATGGGATTAAACAGACTAACAAGGCCGAATGGAGACAAATTGGGCCAGACACACCTCTACACACACAGCCCCGGGAAATACAAAGCTACGCATCACTTTTACCTCTCTAATATATTTTAGTGTTAACTGTGAAAATGAAGCTCAAATTACCTACCGGTGTTGTTGTTGGTCGTGGTTTTTTTTGTGTCTTCTGCCCTGCGGAAAGTGAAGAGACAATATAGCTGACATCATACAAAGTAATAATCATGCTGAGCTATCAGGTGTTTCTGCATTACAATAAAGCAATTATCTATTTGGAGGTACATGTTAAGAGTATGAGGTATAGTTTAGGGCCGGGATTTATGTATTGTCTTCTGGGTAATGCGATAACGAGAGTTTCTGTCATGCTAACGCAGGAACTACATATAAATGCAATACTTTCCAGACAGAATTGAGAAATGATTTTTCTGCTACACATTCATGAGGAGATTGCATTTAGCACAAGTAGCTAGATAAAAAGTACAAATAACTGATGAATGTATAAATTATTACAATGAGCTGCACTGAGAAACAGCAGGCACTATAGTTGGAGATGTTCTCACTGTATTAGTTAAAGATGCATTCTGGGATATGAATCCACTGGTTTTAAAAACAGGAGTTTTGAGACAAAACTGGGCCCAAGTATGTAACGTATCTGCCAAAATGTGCCCCATGTCATCCAAACCACTGTCTTTCAGACTTGATATTTCATGGCTAACTGAGGTATGATGATGATTCTACTTATAGATTATGCACATAGAGTAAGAGTAACATATAATACATCCACCGCAAAATGCAAAGTTTGTTATTCGCAGAAGTCCCAGAATGCATATTGTTGGTAACCGCCCAGTAAAAATAATTAGAAGTAAATGAAGGTTTATATTCTGTTAACACTAGGGAGAGAAAACAATAGGACACACAGTATTTTCTTTTATTCACCCTTTCTTATGTCATGTTGGGATCTGTGGAGCAGCTCTTTATCACTGGTAGTAGTATCAGGACACTCAGTGGGTTCACTGCCACCGTTCTGTGGGCAAACACCTGAGTCCCATCCTGAAGCCTCCCGAGATCTGTCAGAGAGGTGGTGATGTCTGCTGCCCGGCAGTGGCACA
Source organism: Esox niger (assembly GCA_016801105.1). Taxonomy (NCBI): domain Eukaryota; kingdom Metazoa; phylum Chordata; class Actinopteri; order Esociformes; family Esocidae; genus Esox; species Esox niger. Next base: position 105,661 of record JACXGJ010000487.1, read on the forward strand.
TCTGGTGATCACAGAGCTTGAATAATGTCTGACTGCACACAGCCCAAAGCAACGGAACCCTGCAGAATGTGGGATGACCGAAGTGGACAATAAAATTAAAGCTCCCCTGTCCCTCCCTCCCTGTACAGTAATATAACCGGTCACTGAAGAAGAGCAGTGCTGCTGTCCGTCCCCCTGAACAGTACAGCCAGTCAGCCAGTCAGGCCGGCACAGCTGCTCACCACATGCTCTTTACTGTCTGCCTGTAAGCTGTTATTGTCCATGGCAGTGGACACAGTAAACACTTGATACAGTGAGACTGTACTGGAGTGAGACATTTACACTGACATTGGTTCAGCAGGAGATGGTATTGCTGTAGGCACCTAGGGTGGATTTCCTTGGCTTTATTTTTACAGCAACGACTTGTTGTTGTAGATGCAATCAATTGCTATGGTGATCTAAATGCTTTTGCTAAGTTGTTAGATGAGTTGCGGGAACCCCTGATCAATTTGTAATGAAATTTAACAATTAAATTATATTCTGAGATGTTTTAGTTACTAGTTTCAATTTTGTATTTAGACATTATTGCAAATCCATATTTTGGTATAACTCTGTGGTATCAGTGGACCATCATGTCAGTGTGAAACTGTTGGCGTTATGGGTTGTTGTTAGGGCATGATAAAGGCCTAATGGCAGGGCTTTGAGGTGAACTCAGTGGCTCCCTCTAGGGACAAAGAGCATATAGAAGCAAACTCATACTCTCAAGAAGAGGCAGTGTGTAAATCTGATATGGCATGGAACATACAAAAATATAAATGATCATCAAGTATGGTAAAAATATCAATTTTATACATGCACCCAGACCATAACCCCTAAACCCAAGTTTAACTTTCACCATAAACATAAGGTGATATTTTCTAAATAAGTACAGGGAAAGTTACCCCATTAGTCAACTGTTATTGATTTAACCAGAGTTTGTGGACATTTATGTCCCCATTTTATAGTATATTAAGTCAGAAACACACACACACACACACACAAACACAAACGCACACAGGGCCACACTGAGAGGCTGTCATTAACTCCGAAGTGAAGAGATCACGTGAGATCTGAGGTGTATTAGAAACAACCGCATTTTGAGCATTGAGATAATAACTGATGTTATGTTATGACTTGGACGTTTGCTATGACATGAACGTGAACATTAAAAGATATCCAGTATTTGACAGGTATCACATTTCCCTCAGGCTAGAAGGATCTTCATTTTGATGAGGCTGTCAGTCAAACAGACGTGTGTGCCGACAAGCAAGCACTGCAGAACAGCAGCTGAAGACAGGGTTCAGGAATAACTTATAAAGCAAGTCACAAATTGAATATTGACTAGTTTGTGCAAAGAAATACTGATAATGTACAAAATACATGTTTAGTAAGGTGGTTTAATATTTAATCTAAGGCAATTTTATGATACTTATCATAACCATTAATGCCACAACTGTTCTTTGAAGAGATTGTCAGATCAGCATCGGTTCATTCTTAGAAACAACTACACATGGCATGGATTTTCAACCAATGTCGCGGCTTCCTGGAGAGTGATTCTCTAAGGAGCTCCTCGATAGTACAAATTCTCTAAATGGATCATTCATAATCAGTCTCGATAAATTAGCCATGAGTGAACTGTACTGTACAGCCTAGTGGAGGGAATGGATGTCGGACGACGCCGGCTTCTTAAATGCTATGCTTTCAGCGCTAAGTGTGAATAGCCTCTCTGTATACATTTTTCAACCTAGCATATCCCATGTTCGGTATATGACACACATGGTGATTTATTGCCCCGTTTCAGCTAAATAATTTACAGTGATATGGCTCTCTGGGCTTTTAATGGTTGTTGTATGGGACTGCATGCTTTTAAAATGTTCCACAGGTCTGGGGTGGAGATGGATAGCTAGGGCCTCTGGACTGATTAATAATCGGCTCCATACTTCATAGCAAGCTCAGTCATGAAAGAGTACACATAACACAGAAGAAAAAGATTAGAGGAAAGAAATAATACGCGTGTACATTCAAAATACGTGTCATTTTTGTTGTGAGCTTTCATTCACTGAGATCCAGCCTCATTTGATTTGAAGTGTAAAAATTTGAATGTTTCAAAATTTGATGCATGATTTACCTTCAGTTTTCTCGAGGGAGACCCATTATAAAATATGAATGTGGCTGTTTTCACCAAATGTTTGTTTTTGTCAGTCTAAATGCCAGTTCAAAGAGAAATACGGTCAGCACTCGGCAGGACTCCATTTGTGGTCGGTATACACGCCACTATTATATTATTCATTACATATTTGTTTAAACTAGGCTTTACATTTCACGGATACCGCCAATCAAAGGGCCTCGTTGTGATGTGAACTATTCTTCTGGGCAAATATTTAACGTTTTTTTGCGGAGCGTCTGACAGCAAACAATACAACCTTTATATCAGGTAGTCTGTGGTATATTATTCATACGGCTGATCAATCAAACCCTGTTGACTGGAGCACATGTTTATTTGCCAGGAGATACCACGATATGGATGTCACATCCATTCAGCTTATGAATGCAGCTCGGTTTACCACATCTCGTTCTCAACCCCAGGTTGACTTCCGTGAGTTAAATGACTGAATGTAATTAACATGGTATTTCTCAGCCCAAAGAAGAACATGGTATTTGTTTTCAGTAGACAGCTCAAGGCAGTAGCTATGAGTTGCATTTGCGTGCTTTGTCCAATTCTCTTACAATAGACGTTTCAACAAACGCTTCGACAAGTTGAGTGCTTGCATGCTTTTAGGCAGATTCTTGGAGACGATAATATAAATCTTTCCCTTTTCTCGGAACCATCGCTGGATAAAGGATTTGACGGCTGAGAGTAAACGTGAGGCTGACAAACAAGTTAATTTTGCCCTTGAGATGAGAGATGACTTCAGAAACCCCTTGCGAAGGGATGCATTTTCAGTTTGTTGTCAGAGTGATGCTTAAGCTACACATTTAGTTTGAAAAGGCAATATAACGCACCACAATAAAGCTGATCGGTATGGATTATGGAACATAATTTAAAGCAATTAGTTAGCTTAGTTGCCGCCTGGGATTTGTGAATAACGAACTTTATTTTAAACCTCTCATTTGGGGCTTGATGTGTAATGTGTTGTTTGTGTGTCCATAATCTATAAGCCTCAGCACCGAAAGTTGGGAAGTGTGTCGTTTTTTCCGGGACCCATTTTGACTTAACAGCGTTACTTCTACATCTGGCCCAAATCCCGGGATTAATAATTAAGTAATGATCCAAATATCAAGATTTTCATGGTCTGCAACACAACAGAATAATTATATGTCAACAACTAATTCTTCGTCCGTTTGAAGTGCTATATGTGCTATCGATTTTCAGGATGTACCATGGGATAATGACAGTTCAAAGCTTGTTGAGAGGATTTTGGGATCTCTTGGTCAATGGAAAATCTTTATTTCTTTGGCAATGATTGCCCTGGTAGATACATGTACAATAATCCCTCTCTCGTGGTGTAATGTGTATCATCCGTATCCAGCATCAACATGCTGCTAAAAGCTGGTTTCCTCCACTGCTTAGCTGCCCCAATACAGGGTTCCCCCTCATTGTTATACATGTCGCCAAGCAACTTGACAACATCACAGCTGTTTGAGCTATACAAAATGTAGCCATTGCATAGCTTCATTGGCACCATTTCAGTTTAGCTGGGTAATGATCTGACAAAGTTTTTTAACATGGTTAAACGTACCACTTCGAAATGTAATTCACAGTAGACTATCGCAGCAGTTGAGCCGCCACCAAATCCAGAGCAGGGTTACGGCACCAGTAAAAACTATGTCAACTTGCTGCAAAGATTTCACATCCTTTGTTGTGTGACTGAACCGCTCAAACCAGTGATTCCTGGATTAAAAGACCACAGGAACACCACCCATGTCAATGAACCAAATGATTGAGCCATAGAAAATATACCAATTTGATCGCCCAGGTGGTGACATTTCAGGTAAGTTTTGAGTTGAACTGACAGTAAGTTCTTAACGCTGAGACATGAGCAACAATATGAAGACTTAAGTTCCATATTGGGTTATAAGCCATTGCAATGCATCTCTGACACATATAGTATGAGAATACGACCATAATCTAATTTATGTTCTACCTCGGAGAGTCAGCCTAGATTTCTCGCCTTGACACATTTGTTCATCTTGTTTTGTGTTTCCGCACTTATTATCTCTATATGAGATGCTTGTTCACACATTTTGCTCCGCTCACACCATTAGGCTCTGCCTGTTGTGTAATAATCATCATGTAGTTATCGCTGTCTTGTTTTAATAAGCACCCAGTGGAACATTCTCTGACTATGCCACACCAGATATTTGTCTTTGTTTTGCTTCAGTTAAGTTTTGGATATCTCTTTGTGTGTGTGTGTGTGTGCCCATGTCTGTTTGGTAGTTTGGATGTCGTGACGTTTCAGAACCACTGCCTGTTCTTTATATATCACACATCTCGGTTTTATCTAGCATGCCTTTCTTCAATTCATTTCTCCCATAACCATTGTTTATTCAGCTACATGTTCCTAATGAAACGTTTAACGTGGACAAACTTTTATATCTCCAACTCCCATGCATTGGCTACTTGTCACTGTGGAAAATGTGGCCTCTCCTCACCAGTGTATAGTTTGCATGTAACATGCCTAGTGGTCATTCCCGAGGCTATATTTACGTAGACTACAGTAACTGTATCTCCGTTCAATGTCAAGTCATGAAGTCAATGAGGCTTTTGGTTTCAGAAGAGAGTAACATTTTCAAGCAGTGTTACTCGGCTGGTGAACCAGGGCCTGCAAACAAAGTAGTATTTTGTAACACTAGATACTCCCTATATTGCGCCAACAATAAAGTTCTGTACAGTCCAAGATGAGACATCAGCACTAAGCTAATGGGTTTTCCTTTACAATCTTATGAGTGAAAAATGAATGCAGGAACACAGGAAGTACCATATGGTATTACTCCACTCTACCACAGCAGTGGTGTAATTTAGTCAAAAGCACCTGTTTGCCAGCTAGTAGCAGGTTTGTAAACGGGCCCAGCAACCGCCATGGGCTACTATAAGTACAGCATTATCTATGTAAAACTATTGAATTACAATGCAATAGGTAGATGATGTTAAAAGAAGTCTGAGTTAAACAGTCCTTAAATAGTCATTTAACAGCTGCTTAGAACAAGAGAGAAAAGAGGTCCAAGTTCAGGCTTTGATGGGTTTGTTTGGTGCACCAATTGGACTCAAAGGACTCTGGGCATTCACTCCTTATAATGGTGTTTTTAGGCAGTTGTTGACAGTGGGTTCTTTACTGAGCTGTCCCCTGTAGGATTATCTGCTGTATGAAATGCTGTAGTCTACAGGCACCAGTGTTCATTAAACTGGCCAAACTGGTTCAACCCTCAGCCATGTTTACAGTGATTCTTCTACTCCGAATTCTTTTCAACTGGCACCTGCTTCCTAAACATGTCCACACTATCTCCCCTAAGCAGACATACAAACCCTCTTCTCCATTAAAGTGTTTTATATCGGTTGGTTTCTCCAATGGCACACTCTCAAATGAACATACTACATTTGACTGACAGCAGTAGTAGAAATAGTGTGCCATTTGGTATTTACCAGTGTTTTTTAGTTTTTTTTTTAAAATTGTCTGTACATTTTTATGTTTTAATTCTTAGAAAGATGATGGGCAGATGGTGAGTCAAAGGTCAGTGAGCTGGATTCAAACCAATGTGGACTGACATACTGTTACCTATCTGTGCCAGGGTCAGTGACCGTACCAATTGGACCACACAGGCAACACTTACAAACATTCTTTATCCTTGTACTCACTTGTGTATTGACAATTCAATGATTCTATGTGCAATAGGCTGTGGAAAGGACTACATATAGAATCATTCTAAGATACAGCGCCTTCCAGTATGTTGAAGTCAAAATACAATGGATAAAAAATCAAGAAATATCTAAATATAATGACCATTTTGTTATTGAGTAAAAAAAGATATATATTCCAATGTGAACCCTGTCAACATAGTAGTACAAAAAATGGATGTACCACAAAGATCACATTGTAAGCACCAACCTGCGCTCTCATCGTTACATCCTGACACTGCAGCGAGATCCACACACTTTCACTCATTGGGAGCAGAGACACCTGTTAACCTTTGTAATTGTCTTCACCTGTGTTCCTGATCACTGTCCTTATTAAGTTCTTTCTTTCCTCCTGTGTCTTTGTCAGCCATTATTTGGATTACCTTCATTTGTGTAGTTCTCTTACATTTTACTTTTTTATTATTAAAGTCCTCCATTCCTGGGACGTAACCAGGAAGTCACGTGAGTCAAGAGTTAAAGTAAGCTCACAGGGAGGTGATCATAATCTACAATATCTATATACATACATTTATATATAGATACAGGACATTACTAGCGTTCACAACGTGAAGAAACACATCCGCTCTAAATAGAAGACTCATTTACTGATACCGAAGATGTATTCACACTTGAAGATGCTAGTGCTCTAGAAGGAATCCATGCACCAACTGAGAACTTGAGTGAGGAGGTGATTGGCCTTTGATCAAGCTTAGAGTGTAGTCAGAGTGAAATTATTACTCAACAACAACAAAAATAAATAAATGCAATCAAGTTCTTCGTATAGCTATGGAAGAGCGTCCCTCATCTCTGTACTGGCAGTTTGGCCCAGTCAGCATTAGGAAACTGCTCCATTTCTACCAGATTTGATTTGATTCAAATCTAGACTATTTGCTGGCCAGAGTTCAGCATTTATATTGAACCATTCCTGGGTGATTTTTAATGGTGTTTGGGTTCATTGTCTTCCTGGAAAGACAGTGATCCAAAACATTTCTCTGTCTCTGAACAAACATTTCACAAATTCAAGATCGTTCCGGGTCTCAGATGTCTCGATTTGTGTTCTCCCATGTCATTAACTATTACAGGACAAGACTCAGCACTGTCTTCATGGCATAGGGACATGCACAAAGTACTAAATGCAGGGGTGCCAGTGGTCATCAAATGTTCTTTGAAAAAGGTTTTTTAACAATTTTACCTCAGATTTATTTTATATTTTGAATGAAAGCTGATATACTTCCATGATTTATGCTAATCTTTATCAAGAGCCGGCTCCAAGTATAAGCGACATAAGCAGTCTCTTAGGGCCCCAAATGCTAGGGAGCCCCCAACCAATAGGGTAGAGCGGGCCCAGACTGAAATTTTGCTTAGGGCCCCCAAAAGGCTAGAGCTGGCACTGAGTGCTAGTAATAGTCTATTACACTGTACATGTTCTTTTATATTTATTTGTTTGTATGTAGATGTTTGCATGACAAATAACAATCTCAATCTAGAAATTTCAACCTACACCTTTAGATTTGAACAACTGGGCTTAAAACTACAAGCTTGTTTTATTGTGAACCTATACATATAAGTCCTGCATGTTTATAACGGACCTATAGTCCTCTCAGTTCTTGTTCTGCATTGATAAAGTGACAAAACAAGTTGATGGATGACCAAAATCAAATACTAATGTATGTGGTACAAAATGTGACTGCTATTTCTTTCCACTTTTGTAATATGTATAACTCTGTTTGTCATTAGGTGAAGCCAGTACCTTCTCTGTTACAAGCAGGTCACCATAAAAACAACCTCTGATAGCATAACTACATCTCCCATAATGACATTTCCCTGTGTCGTTGTATCAGTGGCACTAGCCAAATGCTGCAAAACCAGGTTAATGGTATGCAAACCAAGGTAATGGAATAGACGTTTCACCATCTATGGAAGAAAATTTTATCACTAAGAGGATTACTTTTTCTGTTTCACCTCAGGCTCATTCAAGTTATTGTATATTGTCACAAATCAAATATTGGATTGCCACCGTTATCGTTCATTTGTCGGTGTGCACTTGTCTGTGTCTCTGCTGTGTGTGTGTGCCATTCTCCTTTACAGTAGCACAGTTGTCCTTGACCCATTTGCTGAAGGTCCATGTACTCATTCATACGCTACAAACACATTACCTCTATGCCTCTTCCCTTCACACAGCCCTATGAGGCTGTCCACAGGTGAAAACAATGTGTTGCTGTAACACAGACTGGGATCCATTTGCTGCAGTCTTTCCTCTCAGGTAATTGCCCTCTGTTTCATGAAGGAGATTACAATGATTTATTAAAATTCAGATCTCAGGTTATGGGTCCTGGTGGACAGCAAAAGAAAAATTTAGAATTTACTGTCTGCTTTTACAGCCGGATTTCAGGAATAATTGTTGCGGGACATGACGGTAAGTTAGGAGTTATAAACCTGTCCCCCATATAAATTACCTAATCAGGAGATCCCAGCGGTTATATAAATTGAAACACTCATTTGTCTTCAATGGCCTGTGTGTGCCTTATAAACCCACAACGAACAGCCGACTTCATGGTGGAAAGGTGCCCTGCATTGCTGTTTACAGAGTTAGAGGGAAATGCATGATTTTTTGCATACTCAGTCAACTGTGAAATGCCCATTTAATCATGGATAGAGAGCCCCTGGTTTATTTGTACGGCTACAAGGATTTGCATTACCCACCATCCCCTGCATTTATCAGAACTTTCTTACTCACACCCACAAAATGACATGCTGCATAAACCTCCTGACTGCACAATACTACAGCCCTGTGGTTGAAGTGTGTGTGAGTCGGTGTGTGTGTGTGTGTGTGCTGTAGGTAGGGACAAACATGAACTTTAATTCCCTCACCTCTCACTCTTTCCAGCACAGAGTTCTAGTGACAGGTATTGCATGTTGCTGCTCTGAAGAGCTTTGAGGTAGACTGTCAGCTATAGGAAGGGCCAAATCCAAGTTACTCACATGGACCTGGCTTTTGAAAAGGGAAAAAATACTGTTTTTTTTTTGCACGGAAACAGACTAAATATTACATCTGAGAGGCAGAGATGATATTCAAAAATGCGCTTAGCTGAAAACGACGACAGCCTAGTGTGATTTTACGTATCCTTAAATTGTTTTTATTTGACACCTGGCTTTTGCTAAATCTTTACGAGTGAATATTCCAGCTGTCTGCCAACATCATTCCTGATTGATGTGCACCTTGCGCATACAGTGCTGCCGCAATATTGACGTTAACTAGCCTAGCACAATGGTAAGCCGAACACCTAACTGTCTTTTATGAAAGAGTGAAGTGTAACTTTATCACTGTGGGTGAGAAGTATGTTACATTTGCCACTTCAAACAAGACGAATGGTTCAGGCGACCATTTACATTCTCATACATTTTTATGACTGGGCCATGAAGTGAACTTGATGTGTCACTAACAAGATAAATGACGGACATAAAGCCTTGACAGCTCTGACATGAAACAATCTTTCACTGGATGCCACTTTCTTTTACTTTTTACAGTGACATGTTGTCTGCCTGTCCGTCAGTCTGTATCATAGCCTTGAATGTAAACGTTTAAAAGTCAACCTACTCAATTGGAGTGCACACACACACACAAACACACACACACACACACACGTGCACATGTGCACATGCACACACACACACAAGCATGTACATGTGCACGCACGCAAACACACTCAACAAACACACACTGTATCTGGAGCCCATAATTCAGGTTAAGAAGAAAACCCTTCAGCACCTGATTAAACCCTTTACGACCGCCGCAAATAATTTCGCCTCTTTCCCTTGAGTTCACAGGTTATGTACGCTGGGACGGGAAACAGTCTAAATTAACACACAAAGTGTACAAAGACAGGTTTTGTTCTCTACCTGGCACAGAAAGCCATTTAGTCATAATGCTGTGATGTGATGTTAGCTAGTGAGGCAGTAGCCTGAAAGGCAGCTGAAAGCTTCACTTTGCAGTTGCCAGTCCCCTTCAAGGAATTCTGGAGAATGATGCATGTATGTGCACATGTTGGCAGGGCTTTTCAGCAGGGAGGAAGCAAAGCTAGGTCGCAGGAAATATCCTCTGTCATAGTGATGGAGGAGGGTGAATGGATGGAGGTGTCTGAAGGACTGGAGTGATGAAGGAAGACGTCGAGCTCTCTATGCCTCTCTCGCTATTCTCTCATTCTCTCTCCCACTCTCTCGCTCTCAATAGATTTACAACTTGCATTGGTTGGATGTCACAGCGGAAACATTCCTGCAGATGAATCAGCCTCTGACAGTGAGGTAGACAGACACTTTTACCCACCTCGATGGCAGGTTAGAAATGGGCACGTCAACGTAAACGTAGAGACTGAGTGGATGGAGGCTCCTGCGCGCCGGTTCCACTGCAGCCCTGTCGTAATTTACCGCTGGCGCTGGCCCGTTCAGTCACAGGTGAGTGAGGGGCGTTACACACTCGGAATGATAGATCATCCGTTCCAGGTAAATGACAAGATTGTTTGACGTCCCCTTCTACTTTTACTGTGAAATATGACAAGCCGTTGTATTGTTGGCGAAGCGCTGAACATGGGTTGAAGTGAGGTACCGGCCGCGTCGAGCTTGACCCCCCCCAGGATCGGCGTTTGTGCATCGACTGAATGCTAGTCCCACTACTGACCGAACGGTTTAGCGCGGACCCCGTCGCGGTCGGACAAACGCATTACAGGACTTCGTTTGTTTCTGTCATCTTTTATCGTCAGGTGGCCTGGGGACACGTGCTGAGGTGGGGGCGTGGAGAAACAGGATGCGAAACAGAGGGCCCTTTATTTGAGCGTCCAGGTTGAGGCCTGTGGTTAAAATCCGAACGGCCGCCCGTGGCTGTGAGCTGAGAGGCACGTAGAATAAGAGCGAGGGCAGAGGGACCCATCATGGAAACCCCTCCTCCTGGTTGGCTCTAGGGCTCACATAGGCCAGGCCGAGCCAGCCTGCTACAGGCAGGGCTGTTACACTGTAGGCTGGGCCTTCCTAGCTGAGTTCTCCCAGTCCTCTCCAGTCCCCCCTGTATGATTAATGACTTACGGCCAAGCTGTGTGGAAGCCTGGTAATTAGCTGCAGGCTGATTAAAGACAAGTAAACCAGTGGTGATAACCCGGCTCTGTTTCTCCCCAGCTAACCCTGGCATGTGGAAGCTCTTACTGCCAGCGTTGCAAGAAACAGACCAGCGTTGAGTATGATGAATGTAGTCTCCAACAGGCGCATACAGGCCCTAATTTAAAACTATTTAGCGTGTGACATATTGGCATTGTGCTCTCTCTGTCTCCCTCTGTTCATGTTCTGTGGGTTGGCGCCGCCGTCCAACAGTTTTCAGGGGGGCTGTTGTTTTCCAAACGGCGCTTGGCATATTGGTGAATAAAGTTTTGTCCCTCTGACGAGCTCTTTTCTGCTCCCCCTTGGTCTTTCCCCCTTCTGTCAGATTGTTTATGTTCCAACCGTTTGGATTTTCGACGTTAATGAAAGGGGGCGGCGGCGGAGCACCACGAGAATTCCGTCAACTTCCGAGTTCCAGAGTTTGTGCTTTTCCAACTCCTAGACAGGACGACTGAGTCTTGCGGAGTCTTGGCCAGGGAGCGGACAGCCTTACTCTGGATTTACCTTAAGCTGTAAAATAATACGAAGCGCTAGCCAAGGCATGACAACGTCTCTCCTCCCTAACTCTCCTACGGTGCGCAAGACGGCCAAGGCGAGCTACATAGCCATCCAAATGCCTTGTCTCGAGTTTTCACGGATGAGATAGAACCCTGCCAACTAAAACTGATGGAGCAGAGAATTAATGTTTGACAATGGTGCAGAGGAATTCCATGGGACATTGAAATTCCGAATGAGAAAAACCTGTTGGTGAAATGAATAAAGCATATCCATTAAAACACTACATTTTGTTTAGTCTGGGTTTACAGAATATAGAGTATATCTACTAATAATGAATGCAAGGACAATGTGGAAAACAAGAGTAAATTTTTCCAGTGTGTGTAGGTGTAAGAACTGACCAATGTGCATTCAATAATTAATTGTAACCTAATTTGGATGAAGTGAGAAATGTGCTAGAGATGGGACTCCTGTGATTGTGTATGTGTGTGTATGTGTGTGCAAGACAACGTGTTTGTCCATCCCTTGCCGAAGGCCAACTGAGTGGTGTGATGCGACACTCACACCTCCCATAATTACATTGGTTAACATACTGTTGCGCATGCATCTGTGTGTGTGTGTGTGTGTGTGTGTGTGTGTGTGTGTACGTAGTCATGTTGACCAGGGGCTTAATTATGTTACTATTGAGTACCCGTCCTTTCACAACCCCAGGTGACGTGTTTAGGTCCAGAGTTATGGTCCTGACCTATAAGAGGAAATTAGCTACATACACAAGTTGGGTCTCAATCTCCTCTTCCTTCAGTTTTTCTCTGTGACTACATTTAGCAAGCAGGGCGACAAGTGTGTGAGAAATGGGGAGAGGAAAACATTCACTAGGAAGCACAAAAGCATAAATGCAGGAAGGACAGAGAGAGGACAGGGTTGCAGCGTGCTAACGTTAGCCTGGCTGGTTGGCAGTCCATTTGGGTTGATAGACTTACCAAAGTCAAATATAACGGTGTAGTATTCATTAATACCAGAGAGGGGGACTGGGGAATCAAACCCACCATCTGGTTAAAACGACAGTATAATCTACAACTCATGATTAGGTCTAAGGAGAGGAATTTCACTTTAATCTTTTTCAGGGCTAGAAGTTTCCATCTGCACTGTGCGGCACATCATTTCTCTTCAAGACAAATGCGCTGTTTTTCATGTTCCAAAATTAGATCAGAAGAAAGCGATTAATCATGTCATGGCCTGGGAAAGGAAACAAAGATCTGATTTGTCCTCCTCTGTCTCTCCCTCCTCTTTTCCTTTCCCTCTCTACCTCTTGGCAACGCCCACCCTGACTCACCCCTCTCCTTTTCTCTCTTTAAACCCCTCCCTTCTCTTTCCCACCCTCCCTCCTTAATTCCTCCCTCTCCTCCTTCTCTCTGTGCTGGACAGTGTTCCAGCATCCTCCCTTCATTTCTTTCTCTCCCACTCAGCCCCGACTTCAAAAGACAGATATGTAGGCTTCTTCAGGGATGGTTAATATGAGATGACGATGTGTCTTCAATTAGCATAGCCATCCCTCTTCTCCGCCACCCTCCGGCACCAAACAACAGATGGTGGTCTGTTTGTACGTGACACCACCACAACCACAATCTTAACTTGGAGATATTGAGAGAGAGAGAGCGAGAGGAGAAAGAGAGAGAGGGGAGAAAGAGGGACGGAGAGAGGGAGAGTGCAATTCACTGTGGCTGCAAATTAGCGCGGGCCACACAACTGTCAGCTGCTGGTTGCTGCCGGCCTGGGCTGACAGTTGTAGCCTATTAACAGAACATTGATGTTTTCACAAAGTGACAAAAAGGAATCCTCTCCCTCTACCCCCACCCACCCCCTCACACCCCCCCCCCCTCCACTGTTACAGAGGACCTGTCTGTCTGTCACCCGGCTCTCAAGTCATAACAAATCACAGGCACTCTGCTGAGGCTGAGCGTGAGAGGGGAGATGAATGACCTGCAGGCCTTTGAAGTGCTTTGGCAGTTCAGATGGCTTGGCGGCGCTGACAGAGAAATATACACAACAGCGTTACCAATAATGAGAACATTAAACATTCCTGCCTCCTGACAGGCTGACAGAACAGGCCAGCCTGCCATCAATCATCTTCACCGCCATAACCTTGACAATTAGTCTCCTCTCTCTGCTCCCTCTGGCTGCTACATTCACTCACTCTGCTCTCAACCGTCCCCACTCCTGCTTGGACTGCAATACCCATACTGCATAGCGTCCAGGGAAGGGAAGGTATGACCAGGCGAAGAAGATGCTAGACAAGAAGGGAAGGAAGAAAGGGTTAGGCGGAAGGTCAACCAACAGAGACACTGTGTGAAGTAAAACAGGTGACTGTATTGGATGGCCGTGTCCAAAATATGCCATTACATTCAGCTTACCAGCCCAGTAATAAAATAACTACTATGCAGGCTGTCCAGTCAAACAAAAAAACATTTTAAGCAATAAAACTACCATATAATACATTCTCGTTGATATTATTCTGATGAATCTACTTACAAGACCAGATTTTATTCAGGGCCATTGAGATTTTTTTTTAAACTACAATCTTGTTGCCAAATATATCGGACTGTGGCTCGGGCCAGTGGAATACAAATACATAATCGTCCAACGTATTTGGAATAACGATTTCAAATATGTGTAACAGAAAAACTGTGGCCATGAGTTTGAATCCTTACCGTGGCATACCAACCTGCCAATACCCGTTATAGAGACATTTCTGCAAATATCTTCGGTGCCATCTGGGGTGGATGTGGTTGCTTGTGAGTCTGCTAGCTCAACTGTGGTTATTGACCAGAGAATGTGGCCTCCTTCGAGCACGTCTGTTCCAGTGAATACCTCCTGGTTGAGAGAACAGTGTGATAAGGGGATAATGAAGGGGACATTGGCTGACGGATCTTGATCTTAAACTATCTTGAACCCACTGGGTGAAGTGTTGACATGAGTTATAATTGAGCCTATATTGTGATTTGGCATCAAAACTTTGAGAGGGGATAAAAACTGGTTTAACATTTTAGAATAAATAGAATACTGTCCAACTCTGAGAGTTTTTATGAGGTAACTTTTGATGTCATTATGTCAGCCAGGTTAAATGGATCTGTCAGCCAACCTACCGGACTGACTCACTACTGATGAACTCAGCTGAAACCACAGAACATATAATGATATAAAGCTAAGATGGATATCGACTTTGAGACATGCTCATTGTCTGTCAATGCTTCTATTTCGATCATTCTCATGTTCAATCTGTGCTCTGTGTTTTATAGGAATACGCAATACATTATAAAGTCATTAGCTTGTAAGGGATGTCACCTCTGAAATGCAGATAGGCATCTGACGTATATTCGCAGTACATTCTACACCTCTGAATTTAGGCAGGAGTGACACCCTTCAGTTGTTGTGGTTAGTTATTATTCCCATTTTAAACCAGTAACTTCCCCTTTTCTCTGTGACTCTGTACTGAGGGCGGAGTCTTGTCCCTGCACGGTTTCCATCAAAGAGTTGGGTTAACCTGAGTGCTACTATGCCTGCATAAACTACAGCATGTCAGAATGTAAGAACTCACAATACACATAATACTTCTGATTTGATGTGAATTCTCACAAACAAACGGACATTCTGAGAATAATGTTTGAGTCCACTGGTCCCTGCAAAATCTCAAGCCCAGTAATAAATAATTGGTCGATGAGGTACATGTTTCATCCAAACCTACACAATGAAAGCCTTATACAAATCATTTAGTCAGTCCATTAATTAGAGTCAGTATATTTTAATTACAGATGTATGATTCAGAGAGTACTTTCCTGTTCAGTGCTCTTTCTTTTCCTGGTACAGTATTTCCCTTGTGTTTCCCCCATTAGCCATTCCCATGTAAATCACAGCAGACAAGCTGACCCCAGAAATGTTGATGTTCTCAAGTTTCCAAAATATTCCGACGCCCAGCAGTGCCACTACTCGGGCCAAACATTTTGTTACAGCAACTTCTGGAGGACGAATGATTTATGTGGAATGAAGACATTTCCCCTTTGACTAGCACATTTGCAAAAAGGTATGTCAAGGATGTGAGGCAAAGGAGTACGAGCAACCTTTCAAGAGAGTATTTTTTTACCCGCTTATTGGAAGAGCAATAAATATCAGGGCGACAGGGCCTTCTCATGGTTACAAAGCCTACCTGCAACTGAGCAGGATAATTAGCAGGGGCTTGAAGATGATGTACGACTTTTATTACCCTTTGGGACGGACGGGGGAAACTAAATGAGGACAGAGCTAATTGCCGTGCAAAGCATTTTGGCATGAGGGAGAGCGACAGAGAGAGACCAAAAAGGGGAGAAAAAGAATGCAACGCTGCTTAGGACTGTTCTTTCCCTATTTCCCTATTCTGCTACCACTCACCCCTGTATGCCTCACCCTCTTGGTACCCCAACCCTCTGTCTCTGCCCCGGCCTAAAAAGAAGCCTGATGGTGTTATTTGGCGGTGATCTCCTCCTTTCTGCTCCATCTCCCTCTACCGCTATTTGCTATGAGCCAACAAGAGTTCAAAGGCTCAAACGGCCCTGCGTCAACAAATGCAATGAGTTGAGTGACAGATGTCAATCTAAGTACATTAGTCCTTCCAGTTAAAAAACACTTTCTCACTATCTTTTTAGGTTGTCTTCCAGTCTTTGCTTTGACATTCATATTTATGTTTCTATCTTCTCCACCTCACTCGGTTTCTGCCTTTATCTTTGTCTCTTTCTCTCTCTCCCCGTCCACCTTTTTCGCTTTTTCCTCTTTTTTTTCTTCACACAACATCTTGCACGTCAGTGAAAATTCAAGCCAGACCATATGGGCTGGGTTTCTGTACAGTGTGAAACAAAAGCTGATGTGATGATGTGAACTCTCTAACTGCCAAGGTTAAGGAGAAAGAAAGAAAGAAAGAAAGAAAGAGAGGGATTGTAGAGAAAGAGAGGTGGATCACAAAAATATTAGGAAAGGAATAGTGTGTGTGACACAGTAAAAGGGAGAAAATTAAAGAAGGTAAGAGAGAGAAAGCAAGAGTCAAAGCTGGGCAAAGAAAAAAGTCTTCCAGGATTTAGAGGAATCTTCTCGAGAGTACCAGGGTAGATTGCAAATAATTACAGTACATAGGGTTAAGAATTTTGGCATGCATTACAGGTATCTTACATGATCAATTAAATAGCTGGAACATCCTTAATCATCAGGAGGAAGCTGAGGGACAATTTAAGGCTATGGCATGCTTCCCAAATGAACTGGTTATGACAACATGTAGTGCTGTTTTGGTCTCGTTGGATTTGAGTAGTTTTGTGCAAGCAAGAGCAAAACATATATTCAGGGGAGCCAAAGGTTGTGTGAAGCTGAAGAAGTTATTTCTAAAGAGGTCATCGTTTTGCCTCAGTTGATCTAATGATGTGAAAGTCCAGTTTATTTTGGATCCCCACCTATCCCCAGCTTACAAAAACACCAACTAGGTTACGGGTTAAAAGAACTGGTTCCTCATCACTGGGAAGAGGAATGACAGGACTCTAAGGGCAAAGTGCATTTTCAGGAATGACAGGACTCTAAGGGCAAAGTGCATCCTCAGGAATGACAGGGCTCTAAGGGCAAAGTGCATCTTCAGGAATGACAGGGCTGTAAGGGCAAAGTGCATCTTCAGGAATGACAGGGCTCTAAGGGCAAAGTGCATCTTCAGGAATGACAGGGCTCTAAGAGCAAAGTGCATCTTCAGGAATGACAGGGCTCTAAGGGCAAAGTGCATCTTCAGGAATGACAGGGCTCTAAGGGCAAAGTGCATCTTCAGGAATGACAGGGCTCTAAGGGCAAAGTGCATCTTCAGG